>SNQJ01S0105602.1:19118-40165 GCA_010110895.2 Picea sitchensis
ATATACATCAAACTTATTGCAAACTCATATTTCTATGTTTCAAAGCATATATGTATCCCTGATTTCTACACATAGCATTCTGGTGAGCATATATACGGTCTTCTACTCTAATTATAAAATATACATTGTGCAAAAAAAAGAAAAAATAAGGTACATCCTCAAAAAAACTATTAGTGACTCTATTCATCTTATTCAAAAAAAAAATTTGTATTTGTACATAGTAGTTGCATTTTTCTTAAAATCTGAGCTTATGTTCATATCCCTTTTGTTTTGTACTTTTGTTGATAGAAACAGAAATGAAAACTAGAAGGCGCAAAGAACTCCTACCCAGAGATGTACACAAATCAATGCAAAGGTGCATTCTTTTTCTTGCGTCGAGAAGCCGCTACGTTGCACGTCCACCATCCAGCAGAACTGCAATGTTGAGACAGCCAGCCCACAAATCCATTTGTCAATATGTATATCGCCCAACTATAATTGCTATTTGCAGGACATAGAACATTAGAGGCACAGTGTGCAACTCGCAAGTGTGCAATCCAAATAAGTGGCTAAGTATGGAATAACAGACATGTGCATCATAAGCAATTTGTAGGGCACCGAACAATAGAGACCCGTTTCTAACCTCGCCAACCCGACAACACAGGATGCACAAATTGTACATGCTCAATAAATTCTCAGCCACTCGGAAAGTCTGCTTGTCAATTTGTATGTCGCAGAACTGTATGTGCTATTTGTAAAACACGGAACAATATAGGCCCATTTTTTTACCCCTCCCGTCCGAGAACCTGCAAGTATGGAATGCGATATCGGTACATGATCTATAAAATCTCATGTCCATACTTTATAAAGGCACATATTTACTTTTGCCTCATTTCTAAACACACTGATCTGGTAATCACAGACTTGGTGTTGCACATGAATTATGAAATGTGCAGTGGGAGTCGGACGGAGCCCTTTGCTTTGCTTAGGCAATTTTGAACCCGCCAACTCGAGAACCCAATTTCTATATGGTAGAAATCAACCTAATGTATAGCCCGCAAATATGTATTTCTCATTTGTGGGAGCCCACCAGCCCTGGAGTAGAATGTTGAGTCGGTCACCTCGCAAATCCGCTTCTCAATTTATTATCATAAGATATTTGCAAGGCACTGAACGATAGAGTGTTGTTTTTGACCCTGCCAGCCCGAGAACCCGCGATTCAGAAACTGTAGATGGTCTATCAAATCTCGGCCAGCCCACAAGTCCGCTTCTCAATTTATATATCGCGAAACTTTGTGTGCTACTTGTAGAACATCGAACAATAGAGGCCTTCTTTTGAACCCACCCGCCTGAGAACCCGCGATCCCAAACCATGCACTTTCAGACTTGGCCATTCCTTCCTTGCTTGCTCTTCCCCGTGGTTGTTACCTTGGCACATGTGCATGATAAAAAATATTGTTTATATATATGTGTGTATGTATGTCTTCTTTCTAAGTCCTTAATGCTAACAGGTCATCGTGAAGCTACCATCTAAGCTGTCATTGATGCGCGCAAGGCTCGAGAAGTTTTTCCATTAATGCAATTTTTGCGAAGCATTTTCTTCTCCCTTCCCATTTTTAATTTCAAATGCCATGGAATGTCATTCACAGGCCGCCAACTTGCTTCCTTCACAAAATCTCCAATCGCTTCCCAGTCTTAATTTCAAATACCATGCAATGTCATTCGCACGCTGCCAACTTGGTTCGTTCACGAAACCTCCTATCCTTAAATGTTCTTCGTCGTAACCCTCACCTTCGTACTTCTAAGTTTGCAATAGCTACGCTTTACTTCTAACAGGTCACCATACAACACGCATAGATATTGTCATTAATGAGGAGATTTTCCATTCACATGCATTGAAGCAATGTTTGCAGGGGGTTATATTGTCCCCTCCATTTCTTCATTTCAAACAGCGTCTGGAGCCAGCCAACCTTTTGGTAAACTACTGCCAGCAGCTCCATAGCAGTTTTGTAGAGATACAATGAACATCTTCCTCAAGAGCTTCCCGTGCAGAAGAACGGAAAAAGAATTGTAGGGGAGGTTATATTGTCCCCTCCATTTCTTCATTTCAAACAGTGTCTGGAGCCAGCCAACCTTTTGATAAACTACTGCCAGCAACTCCACAACATTTTTGTAGAGATAGAGTGAACATATTTCTCAAGAGCTTTTCGTGCAAAAGAACGGAAAAAGAATTGTAGGGGAGGCGGAGCAGCTCGAAATTTACCATCAAAACATGGATCTTGACACTAATCTGGAAAGAATATTCTGCAACCTTGATCAGCCCGCACACACAATTTAGTATACCTACTCAATGGACATGGTTGGTACCGAAATTTTTGACAAAGATGAATCCTTCGTATTCCAGAGCGTTGTTTTTGAAACCGGATCAAAAAAATTATTCATTGAAAAAAGAGATGTAAAAAATAAGAAAAGAAAACATCGTTCAGAACTTGACCTTGCCAATATGCACGCATCCAAAATCTTTGAACTTCACAGGGCAACCGAAGATGCTCTTCATGATTCCGTTGGAGTCATTGAAGCTGAAAATGCCAGACTAAAGAAACAGATTAAGGAATTAGAGGAAGCTTTGTTTCCTATGCCATTGCTTGTCAGCTCCTTGGAAATAGCCATGCCTGCGACTACGTGCACCCCTGCAACAAATCTAAAAGGGTCCTCCAGCTTCCTCGCATCCTGTAGAGGATATGTCGAGAAAAATATCAACAAAAGAATAGAATTGATTGCCAAGGCTTGGGAAACATCACAGAATATGGATTCCCTAGGGAGCAAGGCACATAACTTGCTCCTACTTCTGTAGACAAATTTAAAGAATGAAGAAACTTTCTATGTGCACTCGGTCATCCCTTTCGCCTTTCATGTCAATAAAAAAGGCTCACTCAATTAGAATCATGCTGGAAACAAAAAGTGAAGAACATGTACCTAATCGTGCAATCGTGTGAGCAAGCAATATCAAAGAAAGAAACATTATTCACAAAGCTCACCAAAATAGACTTAGCAAAAAAGACAAACGGCTTCCAGGACCCCAGTTTAATCCTCAAGTCGTTGACATTAACCAAGCAAGCTTTTGATCAACAAGTTGATAATTTGAAGGCCTTGTCTCTAGAAAAAATTTAAAGAATTGTTGAATATGATGAAGAAGAGGTGGACAACTAGCTAGTCGGGTATTCGCTACAGAATGGAGACATTCATGAAGGTCTGTGTAAATTTTCAATTGATCTAAGCAAATTAGAAAATGAAGTTTTCAACATTCGAATTCGCAATGACATCAACGCCACCCCCTTGAGAAGCTATATTGAAGAGAATTTGAAGTGGATCAGCCACGAAATCCAACAGGCAAATGCATAAATCCTCTGTGTATCAATCCAGTTATTGAAGCGGGTTGCCCACAAAAACCAGCAGGGAAAGGCATGACCAACCAAACACAAAAATTACTTATACGTACCGTCCCTATAAGTGTATAGTGATAGTCCTTTCTTTATCAATCCAGTTATTCCTTTTCTGAGTAGAAATCTATAGGCAAAAACTGATCTTCCCATTTCTACTTTTCAGGTATTACACTCTAGCGTGTCCAACTTCTTTCCACACTCCTATTTCTTGTACATATTTATGTTATGGTCCGTGGGAGCCCCAATCCCAGTCTATATGAAAAACGCATTTACATTTCCAGGGATATGTAACAAACTATTCTTTTTTTCATATATTCCAAATAAAACTATTCTTTTGTCTCCTTATATATTTATGTCTTCCTGGATTTTTTATCTTCAGCTATGCTGAATGTGAAGTCATTCTGTTTATTTTATCTCTATTCTTTTTTTTTTCTTTTTTCAAAATAAAGTATGACATAAATCAGTCACTCAAATTCGACATATCATATTTCACACATATATATGTTTCTTTAAATTTCCAGGAATATGTAACATGTTTCATTTTTTTCCAATTTTCAGCCCGCCAGCTCGACAATCCGTGCTCCAAAAACTATCTAAGTATGTAATCTGGGTTCCATCACACTATATAGAATGAAGCCTCCGTACATGCTCTATAAAAGTACATATTACATATGTATAAAAGTAAATATCTACTTTAAAAAATTACGTTTTTGCTATGTACAATTTATGCTCTCCGAGAACCTATAGTTCGATACATTCCAATTTCTTGTATCCACGAGCCCCTGTTTTAAAGAAAACTAATTCAGGAATGCTATTTATTTGGTCCTCCTGTCCACCACCCTGTGTAACAGACATTGGTACTATATTTTTTGTACATTTTCCCACCACCGTGTGTAAAACCTGTGTAAAGAAATGTAATTCCCGAATGTTAATTTTTTGGGACACGAGCCCCTTGAAATTCAAATAGTCTGTAGGTCCCATTATCAATTTGTACATCACAGAACTCTCGGTGCTATTTGAAGGTCATGGAACAACAAAAACTCGCTTTTTAGGTCCCCAGCTCGAGAACTCGCGATCCAAAAACTGGCTAAGTATGGAATGAGGGTTTCGTCTATGCTCTAATTCGGGAAGGCTAGTTTTCCTCCTACTTTTATGTGTTCCTAGATTTTTTGTTTTCAGAATGGACTATGACATAAATCACTTACTAAAATTTCAAATATCAGATTTCACTTATATATATATATGTTTCTTTAAATTTTCAGCAATATGTAACACGTTTTATTATTTTTTTATATAAATGTCGTAAAATTGTGTTCACTACTTTCTTTCTACTCAAACATAAAGAGACTGTCATTTATTGCATCTTTGCAACATGTCCTGCACAATGTTTGTCACAAAGGCCCTTAAAATTAAAATAGTCTGCGAGCCCGCTTCTCAATTTGTACACCGCCTATCTCTGCCTCCTCTTTGTAGGACATGGAATGAGGGCTCTGTCGTTGTTCTATACAATCTCATCCCCATACTTTATGAAAGTACATATTTCGTATCTATAAAAGTAAATGTCTATTTTTAAAAATTACGTATTTGCTATGTATAGTTTATGGTCTGCAGGAACCTATAATTTCTTAAATTTCAATTTCTTGTGTCGAGGAGCCTCTGTTTTAAAGAAAACTAATTCGGGAATGCTATTTATTTCGTTCTTCTTCCCACCGCCCTATGTAACAGACGTTGATACTATAATTTTTGCCCTATTTTCCACCAGCGTATGTAAAACCTATGTAAAGAAAACTAATTCGCGAATGCTAAATTTTTGGGACACGAGTTCCTTAAAATTCAAATACTCCGCAAGTCTGATTCTCAATTTGTATATCACGGAACTGCTGGTGCTATTTGTAGGAGACTTAAGAACAGAAGCGCGTTTTTCAGGTCCCCAGCTCGAGAACCCGCGATCCAAAAAATGCCTAAGTCGAGAAGCCGCTTTTTTAAAGAAAACTAATTCGGGAATCATATTTGTTTCATACTTTTCTCCACCAGCCTATGTAACAGACATCAGTACAATTTATTTATTTTTTACTCCAGCAGCATATGTAAAAAGGAAAACTAATTGGGGAATGCTAAACTTGTTCGACACGACCGCCTTCAATTTCAAATAGTCCACAAGTCTGTTTGTCAATTTGTATATCGCGGAACTCTCTGGACTATTGCAGGCCACGGAACAACAGAAGCCCAATTTTCAGCCCGCCAGACTGAGAACCCGCCATTCAAAAATTAAAGTCCTCAAAGCAGCATGTCAATTTGTATATCGTAGAACTCTCGGTGGTATTTGTAGGCCATGGAACAACAGAAGCCCAATTTTCAGCCCGCAATCCCGACAACCCGAAATGAAGCTTCCGTGCATGCTCTATATATCTACTTCATCAAATTACATATTTGATTTTTGTAGGCCACGGAACAACAGAAGGCCAATTTTCGTCCCCCTAGCCCAAGAACCCGCGATCCAAAAATTCAAATAGTCCGCAAAACCGCTTCTCAATTTGTATTTCGTGGAACTCTCAGTGCTATTTGTAGGCGACAAAACAACAGTAGCCCAATTTTCAGACCACCACCCCGACAACCCGAAATGAAGCTCTCGTGCCTTTGTTTTAAAGAAAACTAATTCAGTATTGGTAGTCTTTTTATGCTTTTGTCCACGAACCTATGGGAGCACAATTTTCAGACCGCCAGCCCGACATCCACAATGGTCTATATATCTACTTAATCAAATTACATATTTGGTATCTAGTAGCTCTTCTTTGTAACATACGTACGCCTTTAAATATCAAATAGTCCACAACTCCAATTGTCAAATTGTATGTCACGGAACTCTGGGTGCAATTTGTAGGCCATAGAACAACAAAGCCCTAATTTCAGGGCACCAGCACGTTACTACTATTTCTGTGTATTTTTTCCACGACCGTATGCAAAGCATATCTAAAGAATAGTACTTCAGAAATGCTAAATTTTTTGGACACCATGCCCTTAAGATTCTAATAGTCCGCAACTCCGATTGTCAATTTGTAAATCGTGGAACTATCCCTGCTTTTTGTAGGGCACGGAAGAACAGAAACATCCCAAGAAGCCACCATCCAAAATCTCGCTAACTATTGAATCAGGACTCCACCTTCTAAAATTACATATTTTGTATGTATAAATTATGCTATTCAGGAACGTTTCATTTCATAAATTTCAATTTCTATTGTGTGCAGGAATGCTAACTTTTTGTTATTTTTTGTCAAGAAACCTATGTAACCCACATTACCACTATTTTCCCTGGTTTTTTGCCCACGTACCCATGTACTTCAGCTTCCTGCTCACATGTTTGTACCCCTTGACTTTTATTCCCTTTCCCGCGGATGGGTTGCTAGTACAGCACACGCGTCCAGGGGAGCAGCCAGGAGCAATACTTCGTGGCACCGACGATGTGACGACCGCGTGCCACTCACTTCCAACTACCTAATCAGTTCAAGTTCATCTCTCTCGAGGCATGGCACCATTACTCTCAGTACACCCTGCTCTACCTTCACATCCTTTCGACGGACCAACACCCTCGCTGTGCCTTTACTCTATGCGTGCAGCCATTTATGGAACCTCACCAGCTGCCCGGCCTATTTCAATTGCTACAGTGGGTCCAAATGGATCATTCTTTCTTGCTTTTTCTTCTCAGAGTTTGGCTTCCTGCCCAGCCTTTCCCTGCTCTACATTTGTCCTGCCCTTCTCTGTTCCTGCCGTGTTTTCGCTCTCCCACTGTCCCGGAGATGCCCCTGCTACGAAGGAAGTCCAAAGGCCGACCAACCTGCCAGCCAAACCGACCCCGCCTGGTCCTGCGGCCCCATCTGCTCCCTCCCTGTTATCGTCCTCCTCTTCGACCACCTCATCCTCCTCCTTGGCGCAGTCGACTCAAATTCCCGCATCTCTCCCGCCTCTTCCTGCATCCCTTTCCAATAGAATGGAGGAGTTGGACTGCTCAAGGGCCTCATTGAACAACAACCCAGGACCTTTAGCCAATTCCGCATCTGTTTCACACCCAGGCCCTTTGGCCCCTCCCAACTCTCCGACCACCCAATCGCTTCAGGACCAGCTTCACGACTCCCAATTTCAGATGGATGGTCCAGAAGCCAGTCAAAATTCGTGAGGGCAACCCCAATCTCAAGCGGGTTCCAATGCTGACCCAGAATGTGAGTGGAAAACAGGCCTTGCACTGCTACAGAGCTTGGTATTCGACCTACGTCAGGACATGGACGACCTCATGTTCTGCCTATAGAGCCTGGACGACAAAGCCTCTCAACTCCTGCAGTTTCTCTCCGCATTACAAGGTGCTCATCTCCCCGCACCAGAGGTAGCCCAATCAACAACAGCAACCTCGGCACTAATGTTGCCACTGGAAAATTTGGTCCACGCAGATGTAGACTGCGAGGACCAGAGGCTTCCATCACACCCGGAGGACGTCCAGAAGGAAGAGCACCTGCCATCAGAGATGGAGAATGTTATGCAACTGGACCGCACACCAGTTCAAGAGGAGCCGCCTCCTCCCGGGGACACGACATTTCGTGCCTTTTGCATGGATGCGTTGTCGCACTACATCCCATATCGGTGATCTCTGTTGTTTTTGTCTGTTGTTTTGTCATATGCATGTCGACCTTTCATGCATTTGTCCATGGTTATTATAATTAGGCTATCTACACTTTCCATAGTTCTAGCGCCGACCCATACGGGCTAGAATTTTGAACTCTTTTTGTATCAGTGACAATCTACACTTAAGTTATGAAGCGGTTTGGCTGGTTGAGCTGGTTTTCCCTCAGGGAAGCTCAGTATTTACAGCTTTTAACCATGGAAATTCTCTGTACTCCTTCATTTTGACAGACCTTTATACAATCTTACTTATAAAAAAAAAATATTGAATAAAATTTAAAAAATTGCTTATACTATTCATTAACTAAGACATGTTATAGCATTATATAAATTACTTTAAATCTCCATACAACGTTATAATATTCTATAAATTGCTCTATGTCATGTATATCATGGAATTGTTCGCTGCAAAATGTATATGACGAAAGTCTTTCATGCAAAATGTATATCACGTAACACACTGGACATGAAAAGTGTGAACCCAGAACTCCGCCAACCCGCAACTACTTAATTGTTCAGTACAAAATGTATGAAGTTTTATAGCATTATACAAATTAGTATAAATCTTTATACAATGTTATAATCTTGTATAAATTACTGTCTCGTGTATATGACGGAATTGTTGGGTGCAAAATTCCTATTGTATGCTAATTTTTTGGTCTTCAACGACGTTGATGTTTTAAATGTTGATGTAATTTCCAGAGATATGTAACAGACATTATTTATTTTATAATAAGTTTGTATAGTTCACAAGCCCGCTTGTCAATTTGTATAGGGCACGGAACAACAAAGTCCCATTTTTTAAACCGAGGGCCCGAGAACTCGTGATCCAAAAACTCGCTAAGTATGGAATGATCGCTCCATCCGTGCTTTGTAAAACGTGTGCAAAGAAAACCAATTCGGCAATGCTATACCTTTTTTGTCCAAGAAAATCCTTAGTTTTAAAGCAAAATAGTTCGACAATGCTAATTTTTTTGTGTTTTTCTCCACGAACCTATGTAATAGACCTTATTACTATTCTATTGTATAACTGACATTATTAATTTCTGATAAATTTCTATAGTCCGCCACTCCGCCTGTCATTTTGTATATCACGGAATTGTTGGTCCTAATTGTAGGCCACGAAACATAAGAGGCCCAACTTTGAACCCACCACCCTGAGAACCCGCGATCCAAAAACTGGCTAAGTATGCAATGAGGGCTCCGTGCATGCTCTATAAAATCTCATCCCCATACTTTATAAAAGTACAAATTTCGTATGTATAAATCCAAATATATACTTTATACAAGTACATATTTCGTATGTATAAAAGTACATATTTCATATGTATAAAACTATATGTTTACTTTACTATGTTCTGCATGCAAACCACGTCTACTTCAACTTTCTACCCACGTGTCTCTACTACCTCACATTTACTCCCATCCCAACCTAGAAGGGACTCCGTTGCCATGCAACACTTGTTTATATTGTTTCAGTATCATTGGCTAATTACCATTCACTTATCGATCTTTGGTAAATTTCTTATTTTTTTATTAAATAATATATTCAATTTATAAAGCAATATTTATATTTCATTACTATGAAAGTAAAGTATAGGAATTGAATATAGGAATTGGTTGTGAAAGGACACTCTGTAATAGATCATGATATTTTATATACATTTAAATTAAATATATTTATGTATTGTTGCTTTAAGAATGAGTATTGGTTTTAATATGAAATTTTTTCTATCCATGAATCTATGAACATATGCTACAATGTGGATATATAGTATTATTTTAGAGAGGACAACATGGATCATATCAAACAAAGAGGTGATTGTGGAGTGTTTATTACATTTGACCAAACAAGTCATGTGTAAATGCAAGGTAGTTATCCGATTTTGAAAACGCTTGAGGGCAGGAATTTTAACCAGGAGTTGCAAGTTTCATGGAGGCTCACCATTATTTTTCAAGGTAACTCTCCTAATTAGATTAGGTAAAGGCTTCCATCGAAGGGCTGATGGAGCTCTTTAGGCTTCCCGGGTTTTCCCCGGTTCAATAGTCTTTTTGCGGTAATGGAGGGGGATTCATTTTTTGCGAGTGTTTTAGACCCTTAACTTGCTCTTTCCTCCCAAGTTATTTTTAGTGGGTTGGATTCCCACTCATCCCTCCGCTAACCAACTCCTCGGCACAACTGGCGTAGAAGATCTTTAACGTTGCACTAGTTTCTTGGTCGACATGCCCTGAAGTAACGGGCGCACAGTCTTATCGTTCTTTATTTATGACTATCCCACTTTAAGTTTTACTTACCCGACGAGACAGTTCATCTGACGGTTAACGATCTCTTCTTGAGGTGGAAGAGGATTAAGGTTGTGTGGAAACTTCGTTATGGATCGTGAGGTCAACGCACTCTTGGGTGTGGCTGATGAGGAGCCTTGGGAGAAGGCAGGCTTCCTTTCCTCGGTGGACGAGCTATGCAGGAGTAAAGGCAACAAGTGTTCACTTAATTAGAGCTTTAATGTGCCACTAACACACTTGGTGGAGTTACCACTACCCTCAACCTCCAGTTCTAAGCATTTTCACCAACCTGACAGAGCGTCGGGTTTTTCACACAACAAGGAAACATACATTCTTCCTGGTGATGTCTCTGAGGTTTATCCAGTTGACATTGTTGATAAGGCGAAGGAAAACTAGGGTAATGGGTATAAGGTTGTAGGTTTGAAGACTAACACAGACGCTCAGGCATCGGAGTTTCAGGGGGGTCGCTCGAAAGGAAAGAGGGGATTTCTGAAGCGTCTTGCGTAGGTGTGGAAGCCTAAGCGTACAAAACATAAAATGGTTATGGGCATGGATGTGGGCCTCGAAGAGTCGTGTACTCTTTCTCTGTATGCTCTGGTGGGAAGGTTGGGATATCGAGCTTTATGTAATATGACCATTGCAGAGTGGATGCGAGTTACTTGGGAACCTTTGTTGGGTTATTCTCCGGTATTATTGACCCTGTCGAGAGGGTGGTTTGGCTTTGTGTTTAAAAGCCCAAAAGATTCAACATGTATCTTAGACAGGTTCTGGGATTTTGAGGGTGGTAGTCTGATGTTGAAGAGGTAGTGAATTATGTTTGACCCGTCGACAAAATATTTTAGCTACTACCACCTTTGGGTCCTGCTCTCGAGCCTACCTCTCCAGCTGTGGAACGTCAAATCCTTGGAGGCGATTGGCAATGTTTTAGGATGTTTTATCAAGGTTGACGAGTTAGCATTACAGTCTTCGAACAAGAGGATGGCAAAGGTACTTGTGGAAGTGGTCATCCATGCGGGACTTCTAGAAACAATGGATATTGAGTGGAGGGGTCACCTACTTGTTCAGAGATTAGACTATTTGGGTATCCCATTTCGTTGTACGCTCTATAGGTGAACTAGTCATCTTCGGAAGGATTGTCATCAAGTTTACGAGGCTACAGTCGAGGAAGACTCCTCGGAGGACATTCCAACTGACTGTTACTCCCTTGGGATGGACGGGAAGGAGCCGAGAGATTTTTCGAGTGCGAGGGATGTGGAAAATCCAGATTCTTCAAATAATACCTTCATAGGTAAGTTAAAACACTACTGTCCATCTATGTATTTTACCTTATCTACGTGGGAAAGAGACCACCTAGATAGTTTTTTCCTTTCGGATTCGTTACACCCATCCATGACTGTTAAGAGTAAGGATTTTGAAACTGTACCAAAGACTTCAGACTCGTTAGATGCTCAGAATGAGCCCTTGCATGTTCCTATCACTACTCAAGAGATGAGTAAAAGTGAACTACCTGAGCCATTGATGGTGGAATATTCACTCTTTCTTCGAGGTTATGGAGAACCTATCTCTAGTGACTAATCCTTGGATAGGATTATTACGGCTTTGGTTCCTACCTTCAGAGAGACTTCTAGCCTTATTCCAATTCCAACTTTCTTGGGGAAGGAAGTTGTGGTTAGTGTTGGGTCTAGTGGTGTTTCTAGAGCCTCTGCATGTGATGGGGTTTCTAATGGAAAGGACCTTGCATGGTCGCGGGGATTGGGGCCTGAATTATCACCTATAAAAACTAGAAGTGCCCGCAAAAAGATGGGGACGAACCTTTCCTTTTCGACAAACCAAATTTATTCCAACACTGATCAGGGGGTGCTTAGAGGCATGAAATCCCTTGCAAGGGATAAATCATGATCCTCCTCTCTCTCAATATCAGAGGGGTAGGAGGACCCCTAAAATTTGCCTCCATGCGCAAACTTATCACAAAAACTTTACCCAATATTATTTTCCTACAAGAGACCCTGGTGGACGAGGAGAAGGCAAGGAATTTTATGTATGCGCTCAGACCGGAGTGGATGACTTGTGTTGTTAGTTCTGTGGGAAAGTCGGGTGGCCTCTTGGTGTCTTGGGATCCTATTTGATTTGAATTATTTCCTGTCCTAAGCTATGGCAGTATTTTTTTGTCAGGTTCCAGCTTAGCGGATAAAAGAAAGATTTCTCTTATGAATGTTTACGACCCTTGTATAGACCGCAGGCTCTTCTGGGAAAAAGTGGAAGGTAGAGGATTGTTAGCTCATGGTGATTTGATAATGGTTGGGGACATGAACTTCACGATAAATTCATAAGAGGTATGGGGTACAACAACATTGGTTGACCCTTTGCGGTCTTTTTCAAGGAATTATTTGAAAAAAATAAGTTAGTTGATGTGGCACCTGCCGAGTTGGTTCCTACATGGTGTAATGGTAGATCTGGAGAATATGGAATTGCTAAAAGACTCGACATAATCTATGTGGAGGAGGATCTTATTTTGTCAACTATGAGATACATGACATGGGTGGAATATCCTTTCTTATCAGATCATGCTCCAGTTTTACTTCAACTGGGCATTGGGATGCTGGCAGTTGCACGCCCTTTTAAGCTTAATCCAGCCTGGTTGTGTGAAGACTCTTTTGTCACTATGGTTCACGAAGTGTGGACTGATTCTGTTATCACATGAAGTTGTCAAGAGTCATATGTGTTTGTTGTCAATACCTAAGTCTGTACCCTTGCCTCGTCTCTTTCTCTCTCTTCTGCACCACCAAGTCTTAGAATCTTTCCCTCTGACAGATAAAGTCATTTTCCCCCTTTGTTGACAACCTTGTTTCCTTTGGTGTCTTGCCTGACCAAGTCTTGGCCCAAAGGTTTTCTGTTTTTCTCGAGGAAGGATGAGCACCCAAGAGCTCCAAAAAGGATAACTACCCCTTGCCAAAGATGGAACACATTTTCAAGAGAGTGATCTGTTCATCTAAGATGTCCATGATCGATGGCTTTTCTGGATATAATCAGATCTCTATCATGCTTGAAGATAGAGAAAAGACAACCTTCACTACTCCTTGGGGCACACTCATGTATGCTAAAATGCCCTTTGGATTGATGAATGTGGGAGAAACCTTCCAGGGAGCCATGGACATTGCCTTCATTGGGAATAAAGACAAATTTGTAGTTATCTATCTGGATGGCATTACAGTGTTCTCAAAATCTGATAAAGAGCATTGTCATCATTTGAAGAAGGTCTTCCTGAAGTGCAAAAGGTTTGGTCTCTCCCTCAATCCTAAGAAATCTTTCTTTGCTATGGAAGAGGGTAAATTATTAGGGCATATTGTGTCAGCAGAAGGAGTAAGAACTGATCCAAGCAGAGTAGAGACCATCTAGGCCTTATCTTTTCCCAGATATAAGAAAGAGGTTTAGTCTTTCTTGGGTAAAATCAATTTTCTGAGAAGATTCATTTCTAATTTTGCTGAGTTGGTTAAGCACATTACAACCATGCTTAGAAAAGGAAATGAAGTGAAATGGTTTTCTGAAGCTCGAGATTCTTTTGACCAAATAAAAAAGGCTTTGACTGAAGCACTTGTGCTCATCAGCCCTGACTATTCTGAGGAATTTATGATATTTTCCTTTGCCTCTTTTGACATATTGGCTGCTATTTTGCTACAAAAAAATACAGAGGGGTTAGAGCAGCTTATTTCCTTTTTCAGCTGAGTGTTGAGGGATGCATAAATAAGATATGATATCATGGAAAAGCAGGCTTATGCTTTGGTCAAAGCCCTCAAGGATTTCAGAGTATATGTTCTACATTCAAAGATTGTTGCATATGTCCCTTCAGCCTCAGTGAAAGAGATATTGATCCAACCTGACATAGATGGGAAGAGAAGCAAATGGATTGCTAAAATTATGGAATTTGACCTTGAAATAAAGCCAACTAAACTGTTGAAGGGCCAAGGTTTGGCCAAATTGCTAGCCAAATCAAACTGCGAGGTTTTGGGGGTTAATTTCATGAACATAAACTCAGAAAATTAGCAAGCTGAGATTGCTGACAAAGGCTCTCATGTCAGCCTCAACCTGACAGGATGCACTTGGTATAAAAACGTCATATATTTTCTGCAGAGGTTGAGGCCTCCTTATGGTTTGGACAAGAACAAGGTAAGAGCTTTGAAACTCAAAGCAATCAAATATTGTCTCATTGATCAGGTTTTATACTGGAAGTATCCCCTTGGAGTCCTTTTGAGATGTTTGGGCCCACAAGAGGCTCAAAAAGCTATAGCTAATTTCCATGACAGCTTATGTGGGGGCCATCATTTTTGGAGGACCATAGCTTATAAGATCCTCAGAGTTGGGTATTTTTGGCCTATCCTTTTTACTGATGTTTGTGCAAAGATTAGAGCTTGTGTCAAATGCCAAAAGTTTTCTGGAAAGCAACAGCTCAAATCTTTGCCTTTGAAACCTGTGGTGGTTTCTGGACCTTTTCAGCAGTGGGGTCTTGACTTCATTGGAGAAATCCATCCAACCTCAAGTGGTCAGCATAGGTGGATTTTGACTGCCACTGATTATTTCACCAAATGGATAGAATCCATCCCTACAAGGAGTGTCGCCCACAAGGTAATCATTAGCTTCCTTGAAGATATCATGTCCATATTTGGTTGTCCTAGTAGGATTGTTACTGACAATGTTGCCTCCTTCAAATCTGAACCATTAATCAAGTTTTGTGAGCAATATGGAATTACATTAATCCATTCCACTCCTTACTACCCCCAAGGAAATGGTTTAGTAGAGTCCTCTAACAAGAGCCTCATAAAGATCATCAAGAAATTGTTAGAAGACAATAAGAAAGCAAGGGACTCAAAGCTGAAATTTGCATTATGGGCCGACATGATTACAGCCAAAAGGTCACTTTGCATTTCCCCTTTTCAGCTTGTGTATGGGGTTGAGGTTATTTTTCCTACTCAACTCGCCTTTCTTGTGGCAAAGTTCCTCCAGGACTACAAAGGAGAACCTGATGATATGATCGGGAGGATACAACAACTGGTAGAAGTACAACAGACCAGGGAGCAACTGCTTGATAAAGCGAAGATCATTAGCAGAAAATAAAACGAGCCTTTGACAAGAGGGCAAGTAAGGAAGATTTTCAACCGGGGGATCTGGTGCTCAAGAGGGATGCCCCCAAGCAAGACAAAGGAACACATGGTAAATTCGAAGCCTTATGGATTGGTCCCTTCAAGATTTCTGAGGTATTTTCAAACAACACTTATAAGTTGCAGAACTTGGAGGATTCTGAAGTTTTTGGTGGCCCAGTCAATGGGAAATTTCTGAAAAAAGTATTTTGTTTAAGCCGTGATCAACTTTCCACCATTGTAATTACCATTTCCTTTTTTATTTTTATTTTGAATAAGAGATTCCATGACCCAAAAGCTAAGGCACTGAAACTGCACGTTCTTGGCAGCTCACAGGGAGCATGCCATCCCCTGTGGAGCCAATGTTATCACATGAAGTTGTCAAGAGTCGTATGTGTTTGTTGTTAATACCTAAGTTTGTACCCTTGCCTCATCTCTTTCTCTCTCTTCTGCACCACCAAGTCTTATAATCTTTCCCTCTGACTGATAAAGTCATTTTCCCCCTTTGTTGACAACCTGGTTTCCTTTGGTGTCTTGCTTGACCAAGTCCCGACCCAAAGCTTTTTTGTTTTTCTCGAGGAAGGACGAGGACCCATTATCGTTTTGTCTCGAATTACTGGTCATTTTTTTGCCTGAGCCCACAACAAGTCATCCAAGTCCTTGTTTACACAAGAAGCAACCATGATCACAAAGCGCGACACTCAAAGCGGTCTATTGCAGGTTCGAAGCAAGCAAGCAAGTAGGTTCATTTTTCAACGATGGAGATCCCCTGTGAAGTTCATATTAGCGGCCCCCGTGCATTCAAAAGTATAAAGTTGTGTGAGGTTTAGCGCCAGACAGAAGCCCCGGAGTTGCAGATCGAGCGCCACGCGTCCTTCTCCATAGGACGATCATGATTTACTTCGGGAATTCGAGCTTCAGGAGTTTCAGCTTCTCCACTTTCGATTTCATCCAGAGCGTTTTCTCCCAGAGTTAAAGATCAAGCGACACACGTCCTTCTCCATCGGACGATCATGATTTACTTCGGGAATTCAGGCTTTAGGAGTTTCAGCTTCTCCACTCCTAATTTCATCAAGAGCGTTTTCTCCTGGAGTTAAAGATCAAGCGCCACACATCCTTCTCCATCGGACGGTCATGATTTACTTTGGGAATTCGGGCTTTGGGAGTTTCGACTTCTCCACTCTCGATTTCATCCGGAGTGTTTTCTCCTGAAGTCCACCGATTGTTGTCGCATGTCCATCCAAATATAACAGTGGTAGTTTGCTTCGAGACTTCAGGCTTCGAGAGTTTTAGAACTTCCCCTCTTGATTTTCTCCAGAGTACTTTCCCTCGGAGTTGCAGATCAGGCTCCACGCATCTTCTGGAACAAACGGTCAATATTTACTTTGGAATTTCAGGCTTCGGGAGTTTCAGCTTCCCCACTCCCGTTTTCCTTCGAAGTAGTTTCTCCCAGAGTCCACAGATCCTTGCCGCGTGTCCTTCTCAGATCGACGACCGTCACTCACTTCAAAGCTCCAACTCTACATGCAGACCGCCCCTGAGCTTTGAAGTGCCAAAGTATGTGGCAGTCATCATTTCAGACATGTGGCGCTCTCATCAGTCATGACACCTGGCATCCATCTGGCGCCGACATGTGTCACCTCACTTTTCATGACACGTCAGCACAGTGGAGTCAGTCCACCACGTTAGAATCGAGAGATTATCCTCCGGGAGGTGTTGCTGTTCAGCGCCAAAAGTAGCACCCTCCCTAAAGCACAGTTTTAATGGATCCTAAAATTGATGGGCGGATAAACTTTAGCGGTGGCGCTAAATTTAACAGGTGTGCCCAGATTACAGATAGCGACTCGATCAACGACCACGTTTCATTGCAGGGATGCAACATGCTCAAACGATCAAATTCTTGAGTGGTCCCGCAATTGAAACCATGGTATAGTGGAAGAGATACGTGGTGGAAGGTGGTGAATTGCGAGCTCAAAAGCGGTGTGAATCCAAACTGCTTATGAGGACCTCGCAATCATGTACTTATATAACGACAAATCTGAGAGTAGCGCGTGGCCGCCCCTTAGGCATTAAGCCTTGTTGTGATCTTGAGAAAAAAAGTCGTTAATGAAAAATGAGTGGTGGTTGAAACCTTGACTCACTCCATAAATAGAAAGCATGGAGGGTCTGGTCGAAGAGACGAAATTGTCAGCCTGAGGTACCCTTATGGACGATTTTTTCTGCAGGCCCATGATGATTTGAGCACGTACAGTCTGATAGAAGGATGCACAGATGTAAAGCCTTGAATGGGTGGCCAGATCACACTCCTAGTAGTTATGGACTGATCTGAGTATAAATAGATTAGTTCAAGATTTTATTAATGTCATCAAATGGTTGAGCATAGCTCCCTATTTTGTGATATTTGATAACAGAGTTGTTCTCTGGTTTTGTGTGATACTTGAGACTTTCGCGTTAATAGAAGTCAACTTCTTTCATCGTCTCGTGTAAACTGTATTGAAACACTCGGGCATGGAGGATCCAGTCGAGGGTTGTAGTTGTATTGTAATGTAGGTTTGATTATAATGTTGTTGTGACCTGTTCCAATACTTTCCCTTTGTTATCTTATTTCCCCTTATGTTGAAATGCTCGTGCATGGAGGATCCAAATGAGTTGTTGTAGTTGTATGATAATGTAGGTTTGATTATTATGTTGCGGTGACATATTTCAGTGTCTTAAACTTGAGTTCAAGAGTGCTCTTGAGCCCGAGTTTTTCTTCACCAAGCTTCTTGAAAGTCGGATGCCCATGGCAGACTTGTCCACCTTTCTCACTAAGTCTTCCTTCTGCTCACCTTTAAACTCAAACCACTGACTGAAGTTAATGAGGACCTCATTTCCCTATGCATTGGTTGTCCAGTTTTTGTGTTAAATCATTCTTGTACTAAGTTTTGTCCATTTGACCTCCACGCATAAACCTACCTCCACAAACATTTTGATGGGTATTGGGTTTATCCTCCTGCAATCTGAGGGTGACTCTCAGTGCTAACATATTCTCAGTTACAACAAGTTGTGGGGGCACAAAGGAGATTAGTTGGGAAGCTCTTACATCTAAAAAATCAGGTTAAATTATGGTCCAAAGAAAAATGCTTTCAGGATAAGATAGAATTGGAAAAGCTTGAAGTTGAATTAGCTACTCACTATAATCAGAAGAATCAAGGAATATACAATGCAGAATCAGATGAAAGATTGATGGTATTAGAGTCCGAGCACAAAAAAATTCTGCTGGACGAGGAAGAATGACGGCGCCAAAAAAGCAGGGCCATTTGGATAAAAAACAGAGATAAGAATACAAAATTCTTCCATCGTTTTGCAAGCTACAAAAGGAACAAAAAACACATTTGGGAGATAAAGGATGAAGCAGGTCTGGTTCATACAGGCCAGGAGGCCCTGAAGGATGAATCAACATTTTTCTTTAATTCTTTCTTTCAGGATACAAGACAGAATTACATTGGGGAACAAATAACTAAAATAAGGTTGTATCCAAGGCTAGTTATGGAGGAAGAAGTAGATCTTGAAAAGCCTTGTACCAATGAGGACATTTTAGAGGTACTCAAAGGTTTTACAAAGGACGAAAGTCCAGGTCCAGATGGGTGGGATGTCGAATTTTTTCTATACTTTTACAAGTTGGTTGGACAAGACTTGCTTGATGTTGTGGAGGAGACTAGGCTCTGAGGTGAGGTTATCAAACTGGTCAATTCAAATTTCATTGCATTGATTCTGAAAGTAAACAGTCCCAACTCTTTCAACGACTTTCGTCCAATTTCTTTGTGCAATTTATGTTACAAGATTACTGCAAAAGTAATAGCTAGGAGACTCAAGCCTATTCTCTCCTGCACCTTCTCTGAGTAACAATTGGGTTTTCTAAAGGGAAGACAGATTTTCGATGCCATAGGCACTGCTCAGTAATGTCTGCACAGTATCAAGGCAAAAAAACTACAAGCAATCATCCTGAAGCTAGACTTGAAAAAGGCCTATGACTGCACAAATTGGGATTTTCTGCGGCTAATGCTCCTTCAATGTGGTTTTGGACTTTTTACCATGAACCGGATTATGGGTTGTGTTACCTCAACAACATATGCCATTCTGATCAATGGTGAGGCCACTAAGGTCTTCCAAAGTGGTAAAGGGTTAAGACAGGGTTGTCCATTGTTGCCTCTCTTATTTATTCTTGTGATGGAAGGACTTAGTCTTTCTCTTAAAAAAGGACAAGCAGATGGAAAATTGACGGGTATAAAGGTTTCTAGGATTATTAAGATTCTTCATTTGCTCTTTGTGGATGACGTTCTAATAATGTCCAAAGCTTTGATCCTAGAATGGTAGGAAATCAACAAAATCCTTAATGTTTTTTGTTGTGCAACGAGTTTGATGATTAACATCCAAAAGTCTTCTTTTCTTCACTATGGAGTTCAACATGACACTTTAGATGCTTTAAAATCCTTATTTCACTTCAACTTCATGAATCTTTCTGAAGGCTTTAAATACTTGGGTTTCTTTTTAAAACCTGATAGCCACAAGTTGGAGGATTATCATTGGCTAATCACAAAGTTCGAGAACCGAATAAGTCACCGGTGCAATCGATGGCTTTCACTGGGGGGTCAATATGTGTTGATCAAAGCAGTTTTAGAGAGTCAACCAGTCTATTGGATGGATTTGGATCACATCCTGACATCAGTACTAAATCGGATCCGCAAGCTGGTTTTTTCCTTTCTTTAGTCAGACAGCAAGCAAAAGCAGAGCTACCATTTATGCAGATGGGAGACCATTACGAAGCCAAAAAAATTTGGAGGGTGGGGGTTGGGAAACATTTTCTGTTTTTACAGGGATCTGGCGACTAATACTTTGTGGAGAGGCTTGATGAAGAACGATATTTGGCATCGGGTGATAAAGGATAAGTATTTACCCCAAGGTTCTGTGATGACTTGGCTGCGATCGACTTCCTCTGTTACGTCCCACGGATCCCAAACATGGAAAAACATCTTGAATACATTACCTCTGATCTTGCATTGACTTGCTTAGAAACCGAGTTTGGGAGAATCCATAATTATTGAGAAGCATGAAATTCTGGGCTTGGGGAAGGATTCCATTTTGTCCACTGAATTGGTTTTCTTTCTTAATGATAAAAATCCTTATTTTCTTTATCAAGTGAGCCAAGTCTCCCCACGGGGCTTGATCTACTCTAATTGGTTAGACAACTCAGAATTGGGGTTGGAGGGTGATATAGCAGTAGAATGGGAAATGTATAGAAGGAACGTGATTGAATCAAGGATTCATCTCACTGCAAGATCAGATGAATTAAAATGGACGGGTGGTGATAGCTCAGGCCAGCTCACAGTAAAAAATGTGTATAACTCCCTTTCTTCAAAACTTGGGAAAAACAAAATTGGTGGCTGGAGGAAAAAACTGTGGTGTTGGGACTGTCCCCAAAAGATCAAGCTATTCGCCTAGCTAGTGATTGAAAATAAAATTCTTACTTGGAAAAATTTACAAAAAAGAGGATGGATGGGGC
>SNQJ01S0105603.1:27408-40022 GCA_010110895.2 Picea sitchensis
CATGGCATTGATGTCATTGTCTTTGAACTTCTCCATAACTGCAACGTTCTGAGGTTCCTTCTCTTTTCCTTCTTCAAACTGTGGTTCCATGATCTTTCACGATATCCAACACTTTATTCTCGGCAAGGATGAGATCAATCCTTGTCTTCCATGCTCAGAAGTTAGAAGCCCCTTCTAACTTGTTTTTTGACTTCATAGAGTAGGTCATGACTACTTTGAATTGGTCAACCTTGGACTTTGACCAAAAACTCAAACTTTACATCTTAGCTTGCTGAGAGTACAAGAAGGTGCACTAGGCTATCCAGAAATTAGGTCAATCTCTTCACTTAAGGTGCCTCAACAAGAGGGTTAGGGTTTCATTGCTGCAGCAAAAACTTTGACTGCAACTGTAACTGAGCAAATCCTCCCAATCTATCTTCCAGTTGTTAGACTATATGAAGATAGTGTGGGCCCATAACCTGTTAGAAATAATAGGTGTGCTCGTTTAACCATAGACAATATAGCAATATTGTCACCCAACCATAGGCCGAAGCCACCCCCGAGCACCTTAACCTTGACAGAGAATAATTATGGAAGCAAACCCTAGGCCTAATAGCCAATCAAGGTAGCGTATCACTCTCCAGAGTTAGCATACTAAGCAAAAAGTCCAAACCATAACCAAGAGAGAGTCCAAGACTGAAACTAAAAATACAAGTTGCAATAGCGGCAGCTGCAGCTACTCTCCAGAGTTGTGCACAATTAAATTTCTGCAGTTGTGAGCTGTGTGTGTCCAAATCAGCTCTGGCATCCTATATTTATACTACTCCTCCTTAGTTGTCTGGGCCGACTTCTCATTCTGGAGGCTAAAAGCTCAATATTAAATATTTCCTTTAGCCGACTTATCTTCTAGGGTTATGTCCAATGCTTTAGGGTTTCTTCTTGCTTCCCAGAATATTCTATTCTTGTCAGGGTTACACGTGGAGGTTAATACCTCCTGCAGCTACCTTAATATCAACAGCAACCATCCACCCATAACCACTATTTCCTCATATAAATATATGTTTTGGGGTGGAAGAAAGATATCATTAAATCCCTTGGAAACCTCTTAAAGCCACTGTGAGCTCATGATTTCTGAGTGACTACAGGAAGACCCTTCTTTCTCCTAATTAATATAGATTTGACATGGTAAATTTAACTTGATGGAGAGTGGAAAGCATCAATTTCCTTTTCTTTCCAGTCTTCTGACTTGTAGTTCAGATACTAGAGGTATGTCTTGGTCATCCTAGTCTCCATATAGTTTGATCTATCTCCCTCTCTTGAACTGTAGAATATTGTCTCTTGGGTGATTTAGAATTTCATATTCATAGGTCGCTTTGTTTCCTAATATTATATCATATCTTGTTATTTTTATGATCTCAAAAATCTAAATGGCCTTTATAATAAGTTTATATGCCTAAATGTTGATGGCAGCATTCCATGGGTATGTGCCTCAGTGTTGTGTTTCCTGTCCACCTACTGCTTTGAAATTTTCAAAAGATCTGTTGATTAATAGTGGAGCAACTATCCTTTTATGTATATTTTTCCCTTGAAG
This sequence comes from Picea sitchensis, assembly GCA_010110895.2. Classification (NCBI taxonomy): domain Eukaryota; kingdom Viridiplantae; phylum Streptophyta; class Pinopsida; order Pinales; family Pinaceae; genus Picea; species Picea sitchensis. Next base: position 28,979 of record SNQJ01S0105603.1, read on the forward strand.
ACTCTATATAATATTTTTGGTTGTTGCTTCCTGTTATCTTGATATCACGGTCATTGTTGGTATCTTTGTTGTCAAAAGTTCATTAGTTGTTGTCTTAGTTGTTAGGAATCCGACTTGCATAATAAGGATCTTTGAAATTTAGGTATTCTATATGTTTCTATCTGAAAGTCTATTATAGTTTTGGTGTTGGAAGGAAGAGTTTTATAATTTTTTCGAAAGTTTAGGTTCTTTTCTCGAGGTGGTATCTCTATTTGTAGGATTTCAGGACCTTTGCAATTTAGGCATTCCATATGTTCCTATCTGAAGTTCTATTTATACTTTTGGTTTTGGAAGGAAGTGTTCTCTATAAAGGTTGGGGTTTTTTTGGAGGCAGTATCTCTATTTTAGGGATTATTTCCAGATTGCAGGATCAGCTCAGTTCCTCTGAGCCTTCTACTAAGATTGCCAAGCTCATGGCTTCTTGTCTAGTGCCAGGATTTGGTGTTGGGAGGTTTAAGCTAGCCATAAAACTTCCCCTACAGGCAAAGTAACCATCCACTGCACAGACAATGCTAGACTTAATCATCACTTTCCTTAGATGATTGAGTAGGCATGCATTGCATACTAAGTGCTATAATTTTCTCTTTTCCTTCTATCTGCATTTCTAGGAATGGAATGATCTTTAACCTTGTAGAACCAAGCTATCATGCCAGTAGGCATCCAATTGAAGCATTATGTGGAAGATGAGATGACATGAGAGACAGAGGATATGATGCAAAAACAATATCCTTAGACAGCATGGTCACTCTAAGGACTGTAATTCATTTGAAGAGGAATCAATGTAAGACACCCTGTGTACATATTGGCTAAGCAGTCAAATGGCTGTGCATTTCTAGGAATGGAATGATCTTTAACCTTGTAGAACCAAGCTATCATGCCAGTAGGCATCCAATTGAAGCATTATGAGGAAGATGAGATGACATGAGAGTCATAGGATATGATGACAAAACAATATCCTTAGACAGCATGGTCACTCTAAGGACTGTAATTCATTTGAAGAGGAACCAATGTAAGACACCCTGTGTACATATTGACTAAGCAGTCAAATGGCTGTGCATTTCTAGGAATAGAATGATCTTTAACCTTCTAGAACCAAGCTATCATGCCAGTAGGCATCCAATTGAAGAATTATGAGGAAGATGAGATGACATGAGAGTCAGAGGATATGATGCAAAAACAATATCCTTAGACAGCATGGTCACTCTAAGGACTGTAATTCATTTGAAGAGGAACCAATGTAAGACACCCTGTGTACATATTGACTAAGCAGTCAAATGGCTGTGCATTTCTAGGAATGGAATGATCTTTAACCTTGTAGAACCAAGCTATCATGCCAGTAGGCATCCAATCGAAGAATTATGAGGAAGATGAGATGACATGAGAGTCAGAGGATATGATGCAAAAACAATATCCTTAGACAGCATGGTCACCCTAAGGACTGTAATTCATTTGAAGAGGAACCAATGTAAGACACCCTGTCACCTGTGTACATATTGACTAAGCAGTCAAATGGCTGTGCAGAGGGGGTTCCTTGTCCAACAAACAAGGGAGTCTCATACATCAATTTGGTGTCTAGCTAGGCTGTGACCTTAAAATTAAATTATTATTATTATGATATTTGTTCATGGATATGTCATGCCAGCTTTATTAAAAGGGAGTTAATGTGCCAATGGCCCATTGATGTGTAATGCACTATGCTGTTGTAAAATTTAAACGTTTTATCATGCGTTTGTCCATTTTGAATTTGGCAGGCAGGAGACTAAGGTAAATCAGTTTTAACTACTTTAGTGCATTGAATAAATCCAAGCAGTGACTTCTTTTGAACCACCACCACGCTTAGATACAACCATGGGTACTCTTGACAGGGTTGGGGGGGTCAGGGAGAGAGAGAGAGACCAAGTAGTGTGTATGGCACACAGTGAACTTATCAATGTAAGCTGCAGCCATCTGTTGATTCTTAAACATTTCCCTCAACACAGAACAGCTAAAAGCATACCAGAAAAAAAAAAGCCATAAGAATGACAAAGGACATATCTATCCCATCCCTTTTGCCAAACAATGTAGTTCAAACTAATTTCACCAACAATTTTCATGATAATGAAACAAACATACTAGGGCAACCTAAACTCCCGACTGTAAAGCAGGTTTGCATGATTTCAGGCAAGTAATGCTCTACAATTTATCGTCTAGAGATCAAACACTTATGGGTCTCTCGAGCTAGTGCCAGATTTAGTAGCTATAATATGAAATTGAGTCAATATCTAATGGCACCACTCTCATTCCCAGGGGTTAGATTATTTCGCATGTCAATTTCAGGGCTGTAAGGTAAAATAATAATTATCAGCTTCAGCAAATTCTTTCCATTAAGTCCCACATCATGTACAACTACAAACAACAAAAGCAGCTGCAAAAAAAATCAGTTTTCATACGATTTATATCCTAACACTAATACATTAACTAATATATAGCATAAAACATGCCAAGAATTCAAAGGTTTACCAACGCCCTAAAGAATATTTCACCTTACCATATTTTGAACCAATAGTTGCATATGTCTCTTCAATGGGCTTCACTGTCTGCAACAGTGTCCCTCCTGCATCCAGCAAAAGAGCTTCATATCTTTTCCCTTGCTTCGATCCTTCTTCACACACAAGGACAAAATTAAAACTCTCGAAGCTCCATAAATAACAGCTTATCACATTCAAAATATCACCATCCCATAGATTCTACGATAGCAATCATATGCCTTACATTTTGGTCAATTGCAAATGTTAATGTCCTTTTTTTCTATCATTTTTAATACGTTTCAGAGAAACAGGCCTTTCATTCTTCTCATCAGTGCAATTATAGAGCTTCCATCTTCATGCACTAGCCCTAAAATTGTAGAATGCAAGTCAGCAACAGTGCATAAACCAAACCTAACCACACTGTTATAATTCTAAATGGAGAAGAAAGAACAAATTCTTACACAACTATTCAAATATACTCTTGCTAGCAAGTCTCTACATATATTTGGTCTCGTATAATCGTCCTTGTGAAAAATGAAATGTACAATGCTCAAGAATATCCAGTTTCATCAAAAGCTGAATTCGATAATCAACAAAAACATGCACCAACCCAATCTTGAAATCAGATACCTGGATGACCTTTTTTGGGGTACAACTTTCACTTAACTGGATAACAAATTATAATAAATCGTCAGAAACAGTTGACCTCCCATCTTGAAAATCCATACTCTTCCAATAGTTTCTTTTAGTACACTTTTAAGTTTTCACACAACTGTTTAATGAATTAGAATAAATCTCCAGAAGCATTTTGACCTCTGAAGTCTATATCTACAATGCATGAATGCAAAGTTGCCATGGGTTTCTCTTCCTAAAGAATAAGATAGCACACTCCACACATTCATAGAAAGATTATTCTATCTGTTGCAATTTCATACGGCAGTAGTGAGCTTTAGTATATGCCTACAAATCTTTTAACTAGTTAAACAAAATGAGGGTTGTCTCCTCTAAAAAGTTAAAATACCTGTAGCAATTTAGAATTTTCTTTTAATATATTAAGAGGTATTAACATGCTGTAATGGTAAAAGCACAAAGATCAATCTGAAGAATGATATGTTCAGATAAGATGTGGAAATGTTAGCAAAACAGATAACTGACAACCAGGTTCATGCAGAGAGCATAAGAATATAACACAAGTGTCACAAAGAATTGGGGGTCTGAAAAAACCAATATTAGCATTTTGTGCGAAGGAATGATTGCTACTGATTTTTTAAACATAACAAAGTTGAACATAAAGAGAAGCATTAAATTAATTTCAATATGTTAGGCAAGTTTCAAGAATAACAAGGAACTGAGGAAAGTAGACATAACGCTTCTCTAAGCCTGAACAATTTTAGAGAGATGTAAAGACAGTTGGAAGAAAACTCCCTGAATGATAATCAAAGCATAAAGATTGTCCACTGGATACAAGAAACTTTAAGCACTATATAATATTAGCTTCCCTTAACAAACCAATCCTTACCAGCCTGGAATATACTGTATCGATTAACCAACCCTAGTCCTAGCCAAGTTAGGAAGCCTAACATGAACATGGCAAGACAAGTACCCTAGCTACATATTGATTAACCCAAAGCCCCAGGGGCCATGCTTTCTAATGCATTCATCTACCTATTAACTTACAGTATTCAAAGATGATACAAAAGCGAGGCTTCACTCTAAAGAAAGATAGTGAGTGTGATGTCCCACGAAATGGTGAAACATCTGGAAGTTTCTGAAATGGGGACATCAGGAAATGCGACCCTCCAAAAATGGAAACGTCGTGTATTTAAAAAATAAAAAAATAAAATATATATGTACATATATATAGTTTTTTTTAAATAACACATTATCTTGCAAGAAAAAAATAATGATACACATAAATGACATTTTAGAAGGAAAACCATGTCTATATTAACATCAAAGGACATGTGGCGCACAGTTATAGGAGTAATGCCTTGCATGAGGACACTTGGATACAAGTTGAAACAACCATGGAATAGAAGCATTGGACTAACATCTTGTTAGAGAGTGCACCATCCTAGAGGAGAGGCATTAAACCCTAGGAGAATCATTCCTCGAGAGTGTTTCATCATGGGGGTTGGATAAACCCTAGTATGACACTTGTACATCCTTGTATTGTAGAGAGCAATGTTATCAGAACCGGACTGATCAACCCTGTTGACCGCCTGTTTAGCACAGAGGTCAACTCATTATCATGAAGATTATTCAATGTCAGAGACAGAGATGGTTCTACTGGGTGTTTTATACACCAGCACTTAAATTTTTGTAAACGGGATTTCCGCAAGTGCACCATCCTAGAGGAGAGGCATTAAACCGTAGGATAATCATGCCTTGAGGGTGTTTCATCATGTTGGTTGGATAAACCCTAGTATGGCATTTGTACATCCTTGTATTGTAGAGAGCAATGTTATCAGAACCGATCGATCAACCCTCGCTGACCTTAGCATGCAGGTCAACTCATTATCATGAAGATTTCTCTATGTCAGAGACAGGGATGGTTCTACTGGGTATCATACACCTCAGCACTTAAATTTTGTACACGGGATTTCCGCACCCCTCCGAGGGTATATAATGTAACATGTCTCATGATGGATCATAGTTAGGTCGTACCTTTGGATGTTGGACATCGAGGGAGTTCCTCTCATCGAGGGTTTCATCCGGGTTAATGGGCTCAACTAAATGGTTAATCTCCATTGAGTTTTTCACTACCACAAATAATTCCTCCAAAGTGGTGGAAGGCCTGATGGTCTCATTCATTGAGTAACCTTTTAGGAACATTGTAAAATGACTATGCCAGTAAAGGTTCCGGTTTCTCATGAATCTCAAATGAATAGAGTAGTTTTTTTAATTAATTAAATTATTTAAAATTCTAATTAATTAATTATTTTTTTTGAGCTAAACAATGTAAAATTGCCTCTCAGAGAAAGATATGGGTATTTGTGTTTAAAATGAATGGAATAGCACTCTACACCCAATTTGGCTCAAGTTTCCAAAATTACTGACTGTTTGCTATGTCTTAGTCCACACTTAGAGTCGGCTAGGACAAAACAATTTTAATTGCTAAGATGACACTATTAAAATGTCATAAAACATTGTAAATTTTGAGTTTGTGAGTGAGGTAAGATGGAAAGTGGCAAGAAAAGACCATCCTAACCTATTCCCTAACCTTTCCCTAATTCTTTCTCCTACCTTTTAAACCCCATTAATTAAAAATTAATTTTAATTAATAACCTACCTGAACCACATTTAATTAAAATTATTATATTTTAATTAAATTTCTTTTTAACCTTTCTTTTCTTTTCCCATAATCCCCTTCCTTTTGCTTTGTCCTCATTCCACTCTTTCTTATTTCCATTTCCCCCACCCTAAAAGCCTTTCACCTCATTGGCTGATTTTTGTCATTGAGTTGTCCCTACTCTTGGATCTTTGACAAGTGTTGAAGATCCAAGAGGGCCCTATTAGCTCTCAAGCCATTTAAGAGACCTCTCACTCACCCTTTCTCACCAAATCTTTGCTAACACTATTATGTCAAATTTTTCTTACAACTTCATCTTTTTGCTCTTGCCACATTGCCATCTATCTCATTGCTCTCATATTTTGATAATAAGAAAAAGCTTGGAGGACAAATGGTGCATTCTTAGTTATCTTTTATGCTCCACCACATGAGAGGTGATATTGCTCAACTTCTTATGAATTTTGTTTATGGTATTGATCTTGATTTCATGCTTGGGTAAGCTAGTTGAATGTTATCCATCACTAGTTTATGTTTTACTTTGAATGACCTAGGTTTGTAGTGATCTCTTCTTAGTACAGCCTCTAGAAACTATCTATGCCATACATGTTTGTACTAAGCTTTTATGTGTCATTTCTAAGACTTCACTTGGGATAGTATTCAGAGAGGAGTCTACCCCAAAACCCAAATCTCTCTCTTTATCACCTCCTTTTTCCTTCGCATCTATTCCATATATTTTTCAGCTCATGTTATAGCTTTAGAGAGGTCAATATTTCAATTTTATACTATTTGCTGGAAATTTTCCTCAGGCATGCACAGAATTTCTCCACAACTTTTCTCGTTTCAAGATTTCCAACAGTGGTTTAGCTTTGCCTTGCGTGTGACAGCCACATACAGGGTATATGCTTCCATGAAACAACTGGAGGCTTCTGCTTGGCTCTTCTAAGCTTGGGTAACATCTCTCCTTCTTTCATACCTTCATAGATTTCTGAAGTTTTCTAAGTAATCTTTTAGGCCCTGTTAAAGACAACTTAGATCTAGTCATTCTTTTATTATTTCATTATTTATTCTTTCAAATTCAATTAATAAATGATAGCTAGTGCCTTATCAAGACGATCTTGCCCGAGGATAGGCCGCCAGCCTTGTCCTTCTGCTCACATTCAAGAACGCTCGGATTCTCACCCGAGTGATTGACTCCAAAGTCTCCCCTTGTCTCAGGCAAGATTGTCTTGGTCTTGGTAGCTCCACTTCTGTCGGCACCTTGGGGAGTCATCCCCAATATCGCTTTTGGGCTTGTATGAAATCTACTTGTATTTTACCCAGCTTGGAACTGATCAATTTTAGCTAATCTTGATTTTGCCAGTCTAGCTTCTTTCTAAATATCTCATATGCTCTTCTTCACATGCTAGTGATTAGATAACTTGGCTTTGCTTACATGTTCTAGATCTACTTCTTGCTAAGTTACCTAGTTTACACTTGATGCATTTGAGATACATGTTTCTAATAAGCTGGGTTCATTATATTCTTGAAGTTTTAGCTCTTTGACTTGGCACAACACTTGTGTGGGGTTGGTTTCAATCTTTACACTTTGAAACACCTTTAATACACCACTTAAACCCACTTTTGAAGCAGCCCTAGGGCTCACGGCCTGACCATTTTGAAGGCACTTTAAGCCCACGGTCCTACCTCTTATCCTCACGACCTAGTGCCTTAAAACAGCCCTCGGCCTGTTTGCCCTTTCCTCTCGGCCTGTTTATGTTGAGTTCCTCACAGCCCTCATCCTTGCTGTTGTAGGTGACCTCATCTCCACGTCCCTGCTTGACCTTATGCCCACGGCCTTGTTGATCTTTTGCTGCACATGCACAGTACTTTGGTTAGTAAGTTAATCAGTTATATGCTTATTGTTTAATTAGTTCATATTTTTGTGGATGCATGTGAGGTAACTTTCTGATGTTTTGGTAGCTTGATACTTGTGCTAGTAATCTGAAATCTGCTAAGACTTTTAAGTTATCATAACACTCTCAACTATTCACTCTAAAGGTCCTTAAACCTCACCTACTTACCCAGATACATCTTTCTATAGCATTAGAACACATACTTAAGCTGCTGTTTGAATGGTTTAATGTTTATGTCTTAGGTATATGTGATATGAAGTTTGATGAGCTAATGTTTATGTTTCTATTATCTTAAAATTGTTCAACATCTATTTGTTTACATAAACACACTCTTCTCACACCTTTAACACTTATGACATATATAATCTGTTGTTCAATCCTTTTAATGCTCATGTTTTAGGTGCATACAATAATTAATAAGTTGTTGCTTATGATCCTAATGCTATAACTGTCCATTACCCTTTCTCACAATATATAAACACACACACACCTCAAGTGCTCACTAACTTGATACTTAGTTCATTATACATTGCAAACTGTGGTTTGATTTATTCATATGCTCATAGTATATCTTTCACTTCTATCACACACTTGATGATGCTCACGCCTAGATTGGCCTTTTTTTCATTATTGCTTTTGGTCTAGTCTTATTCAAATACATATCTTTAATGCTCATGGGTATAATGAAAATGGTTTAATCTCTCATAAGTTGTATGTTTATTTGCTTATAATTTGACACACACTTGTGATATAAGCTATCCATGCTTTTAAATGTTGATGGCTTAAACATATATGTTCAAGCTTTCACTTGTCTTCTCGGCCTATCCTACTTAAGTTTATTGCACACACATCATCCACCCACTTTGCTATGTTTTAAACATCTAAGTACTTCAAGTTCTATTTCATTTTAAGTTCCATTACATGGTTTATGGTTCAATGGTTAATACCTCTTAAAAGCTATTCCTTCATGTAGTGTTACATTGATGGTTTAAACACTTGCTTAACATATTGCTTTATCTTTACATGTGAATGGTGTTGTGATCCTTTCTTTCAAGCACTCTGGCTTTATTTCAGTCACTTTTACCACGGCCATACGCCAAAACAGTAAAAATAAAAGTGCTTAAAACTCATTTAAAACGTACCAAACACACCTAAATACCCACCCGAGAGTCCTAATAACACTTAGGAACAATTTAGGGTCTTTGACAAGTGTTTCTCACATCTAAATCCAAGAGGGATGCCTTTTGGGGAAGTGGTATGGGACCGTCCCAAGGATTTCCTGCTAGAGATCCCTCCTCCACTACTTCTAGCTATGGTGAAGGGACTGGGGCCGACTCAGCTAGGTCAGTAAAAGCCCAGATCTTGAGCACCCAAAGTATTTTAAGTGGAGGTCGAGACACAAATCTAGTTAGGGTGGAAATCTAAAAATCTTTAAAAAAGAAATACCAGTTGTATAGATCATTTGTATATGTCGGGAAGTAGATGGCTTAATAGGACACAATATCCGGGTGATAAACCATCAAGTATTTTACTTGTAACTAAATTGTTTTATCCTTTTATGGTGTTGTGATAAACTGGTTTATGTTTCATTGAATATCCTGTTAATCAATTGTCACAGGGTAATCAAGTAAGGATTGAGTATCCCACTTGGGGAAGCATCATCATTCGATCCCTTGGATGCTTTTATGGTTAGATGCCAAAGGAAGGCGCCCATGGGAGTAAGTGCCAATTTGGGCATGCTTGGCCCTAGGGTGCACTTTTAATATCTCTTGTATATCCATATATTCATTGCTATCTCATACCGCTGTCTTGTAACTCTTGTAAACTTTGTAATCATTTGTATAATTCTAATCTTGTGGGGTTGGGGTAATTTGATTTAATTATAATACTTGTTGTAAAGAATCACCCTTACACATAGTTGACCCCATTGCCCAACATTAGGCACTAGTCTTTAGCTGACCTAGGAAAGGGCTGCCTAACATTTAGACTTAGACTTGCACCGGCATTGCTGCTTGTCATATAGGCTAGTTTTCCCCTTGGCCTATAATCAATTGAAACTAACTCCTAGAACATCGTAATCAAAATTAACTTAGTAACTAGGGACTACCCCCCTTGGCTTCCCTAGGAGTAAGCCTAGACGGAAGAAGTTCTTGTCAGGGTGACAGTGTGGGCAAGAACTTAGACATTGTGTCTCCGAGGGCACACTAAGTGAGCGGGACTTAGCTCACGTCTGCAAGTGTGCATAAGGGCGACAACATCTTTGACGCCGTTGTCGGGGATAAGTCATTTATCCTTGGTCTAATCGACTTAACTTATTCTTTATTCTTTAAGAACTAAGTAATAAAACACTTTAGTCCTTAAAATTCCTTGAACCTTTATTGGTTAGCCTTGTGTGATTCGTTTTCAAGTGGCGACTCCATTGAATAATTCTGTCAAGAGGTATCCTACTAGGAGTAACTCACAATGATTGTTTTGTCCTTTTCCTGAATCTGAACAAGTTTATAGGAGGAGGATAAACCGCCTTCCTCCTAGGAGGCTACACCTTGAACATCTTGGAGACGAAGCACTCACTGATATCCAATACTTGTTCCCAAACAATAATCAACCAACTGTAAGTAATCCCACTCACAATCCTAACTTAAATATGGGTAGTTTTCTAACACCTTTGAATTTTGCAGCAATCCAGGTTGCCCCTCACCAAGTCCCTGAAAAAGCTATTGATAAGTTGCCTACCTTTCAGGGGAATAATGCTATAAGTGTCAAGACACACATTCTAAACTTCAATAGGTGTGTGCAACTATATTGTGGGGGTCATAATCATGAAGATGTGAAGATGACTTTGTTTGTTTACTCACTTGAGGGTGATGCTTTGGAGTGGTTCACTGATTTTCCAGCAGATAAATTTAGCACCCTTGAGGGGATATTGGATGAGTTTAGAAAGAGATGGGGTGATCACAAAGAACATAGGTTTCAACTTGCTGCTCTTCACACCATTCGGAAAAAGGAAAATGAAACCATGATTGAATTTAACACTAAGTTCAGCAACATTGTGAAGAGCCTTCATAAAGATATAAAGCTCCCAGATGCTTCTATTTTGATTCAGTATATTGAAGCTTTTGAAGGAGAAATAAGGTATGCCCTTAGAGACAAAGAGCCTCAAGACTTAGAAGTAGCACAAAAAATAGCCATGAGGGTTGAACAGAATTTGCTTGAGGCTAGGAAATCTAATATTCCTGGTTTTACTAGAGGACCTTCTCCAAAGATAAATGATGAAAAGAAGAAGGAACCAAAGGATCAAGGGTCATCAAGTGATA
>SNQJ01S0105604.1:0-11949 GCA_010110895.2 Picea sitchensis
GGTGCATAAAAATAGCTTGAAATTCAAGGATACCTTAGGTGACCCCTTTGAATGGTAAGGAGATGTTGATTATGTCAAAATGAGGTCAAAAGGGTGGTACTGGCGTATAAATGGAGGTCTGTGGTATATAATATAGGCAAAGATCATGGTCAAAACCGGGGGCCAACAGTCTCCATATCAATTGGTATATGGAATGGATGTTGTTTTTCCTACTTATTTAGGTGTTCATTTCATGAAGTTATTGCAGGAAGTATAGGTAGAACCAAATGACATCTAAAGAATAATCAATCAAACTATATAGTTGCAACAATCCACAGAAGAGGTCTATAATCAAATGCAGGTGATTCAAGAGAATATCAAGAAAATCTATGACAAAAGGACCAAGGTTGATGAATTTAAATTAGGTGATAAAGTACTGAAATGGGACTAAAGGAATGAAGAAAAGGGAAAACATGGAAAATTTGGCAATTTATGGAAAGGCTCATTCATAATTCAAGCCTATAGAGGAAGCAATGCATTTTTGATCGAGGATATGGATGGAGCAGACTTTCTAGGAGGACCTATCAATGGCAAAATGATCAAGCACTATGTTTCACAGGAATGAAGATTTTTCTCACTCATTTCATTGTAAATACCAATTTACTTTTTATGTCAAGTGTGGGTGATTTTTTTATCAGTGGTTGAAACCCGAAGAGAAGGCCCTAATCCCCTGATCAAGATCACCATATTTACATTTATAATAAAACAAATCAGAATGTAGAAAAAGTACTGGAGAAGAAGATTCAAGGCAGTAGGTAGCTGGTTCTTGGCACCTCACAAGGAGAGCACCATCCCCAAGTGGAGCCATTGTTATAACCCTATATTTCATAGTATCACCTGGTGATTAGAATGTCTTCCTCTAGTCAATTTTGTTGTAAACAATATTTTATTCTACAAATGATTTACAAAAAGAAAAGAAAAAACAAAAGAAAAGAAAAAGAATAAAGAAAAATGAAAGAAAGGATAAAAATATTAAAAATGAAAAGAGGGTATAAAAAAAAAGAAAAGAGAGAAAATATAAAACCCCATGAAAATATGCATGGTTTCACTCATACTGTATAATCATGATCAAACCTTTTGAATTTATGTTGATAGGTTAGTGAATAAATTTGGTCAAACAGTCTAATCTTGGCCAAATTAGTTAGGTTAGAGTAGTAACTAATCCAACAGTCTAAGTTGGATTAATGTGATAGTTGATCAGGTTAGGAGTTAGGTTAGTGTTGTTAATTTCAATAAACAATTGCAAAAAGATTGTTAAAATTCCTTTATTTGAGTTTATTTGATGTTTTTAAGCTTAGGAAATAACACCTTGGTTAAAAAGTAAGAAAGGGTAAGCCTATCACTATCCACCGCATGATTTTATCCTAATTTTCTAATGGACGTGAATATTTGTCGTTGTGCAACTAAAAGGTGCACAAATTCTATCGACGACATCGAGCAATGCCCAGATCAACGACCATCAGTGATTTTTGGACCCCCCCCGAGCTTTCTGCCTTTAATTGTGGGGTGGTAGTTCCATAAAAGAAGTTTCCCTGGTGCGGGTTCCACATAACGTTTNTTCCCTGAAATGTCAAGCTCATTATCTTCCTGGCCAAAGAGCCATCGTATCTTCGTCTGGTGAAACCCTATTCACCAATACCCATGAATCGATCAATCCGATGTTATAGATCCCCATAATTGACTCTGCAATTCCTTTCTCTGTCGAAGTTCTAAATGATCGCTATCATAAACTGTCCTTCCCCCAAAGAGACCAAATTTTTGAAATATTTATGCCAGAAGATGCTCAATTGCCTAAGAAAAACCCTCCCTATCCATCTTCCATCTTCTCTGTTAGGGAAAACCAAATTATTTCCACCCTATGTTACCTGTTAGGATATTTGTCTGATGAATGGGTGGGTGCCAACATACATGAGCAGTTTTTAAAATTATCAACAGAAGGAATGTTCAGATATTCCTTAGTGTCGATGTACCTATTCTTGTTCTTTCAATCAGATATATTCTCATGTGCTCTCCATAAATTGTATCAGGAAGGAAACCCTCAATCAGTGCCTTCATGGACCTCACTCATGAGGAAAAATTCCATTGAGTTCAGCTTTAAAGATTTCATTGATTAGTTTTATCACCCAGTAGTTTGCATGCTCAGCAGGAGAACAAAGCCAAGAATTAATGAAGAAGTCCAGAGAATTCTTCACCTCTCTGAATTGGCCAAAACAGGAGATTGGTATCTATACCAGAACCATACTGAAATAAGAGTATATGGATGTGAATTCCACCATACAGACTGTCAAAATATCTCCCTATTAGGATATTTTCATTGGAATATATCAGGAAGATGGTAAACTCTGATGACATCCATTTTGTATCAGTTAAGAAGAAACAACAACTCAAAATCAAGACCCAAATGGGTTCTTTCATATGAAATAGCAGAGTTGTGGAAGAAGAGGATGACAACCTCTTGAAATAGATGAACTTCATTCAAAGATTCACCTGGAATTATGACCCATTTGGTGTCATATTAGAACTCAGGGTCAAACAAAACAACATTTCTTATGCTCATGTACACAAGCATGAAGTAGAAAAGTATATGAATAAGACAAATTGGCAAGAAAACACATTGTTGGAAACAGAAGAACAACCTGCTCCTATCACTCCTTCACATACCACCACTCCTCAAGTACAAATAGAAAAGAGAGAAAAGAAAGAGGTTTCCCCTTCAGTCACAAAGGTGTCAGCTAAAGATTTTCAAGTTTACAAGAAGAGGGCTAAAACTAGTCACACACCAAACCTACTTAAAGAAGGAGAAATGTTGTCCACCATAGTCATGGAGGGACCACATTCCTCAACATTCTTAAGAAGGCTCAGGTGATGGACATTGGAGTGCAAAGATTTTTCATCAATATTGAGGTAATACACAAGAAGGGCCTCCCTGGAATTCTAGTAATAAATGACAATCTCATCACTCTTTTAGATTACAAACAGAAGATAAGTATAGTGGAAAAGGATGGTTCCAAATTTGCAGGTATACAGAGAATCATTACTCACAAGGATTTCCTATAAACATTACAGTTGGACCTGAGCATCTAGCATGAGATACAACATGTTTTCATCACAAAGCCCACTTTTTCCGTGTATACTGAGATGGACGAGATATACGAAAAGTTACTCAAGGTTGCCATCCCTAGTAAAAAGAGATGGGAAGATTTTTGTTCTTTACTTGAGTAAAAGTGATTTGGAGCTTCAAGTCAGCATGGAGTCGACAGTCAAGTCAAAGATAATGAGTCATTAACTACTTCCGCAAAATCAACACCAAGGATCCGAATAGATCAGTAGAATTCCTAAATTTTGTAATTTGAGATCTAATTAATTAGATATTTCCTCCATAATGTCCTAGTCATTTATGACAGGATCACTTGTAAATAATTGTATAAATACTTCTTCCTTCGAAGTATTGAGGGTTTTTTTTTTCACCGAGGAGTTATTGTGTAATCTTTTCAAAAGGATCAACCAGTAATAAAATAGGTTATTCACAGGACTCTTGTGTCAGATTGTTGGTGATGTGTCTCCTTATTTGTTGAATGTTTTCTTATTCTCAGTTATTATTTATGTATTTCAGATTCTAATCATTAAAATGAAGTCAATAGAACATAATTTATCTTGTATACTTTGTCTCTGGTCTTTTAGTGATCTATATGTTTCTCATTTGATATTGATTAAGGGAATTCTTAACTGCTCCTTTTCTTAGTGGACTCTCAAACCTTTTATGTCTTATTCACCTCATTTAATCTCAATAGATCCAACATTTTTACTACCTTTCCCTGTGAAGAAAACCTCATAAAAACTTGATTATGATTCTTATCCTTAATACATACCCCATAGCCCAATGGAAATTTAATGCATTTCTTCAGCCAACCTTTATAAGAAAACAAACAAATTCGGACTATCATAACTAGCCTAATATCTAAAAACTTAAACAAATCTAAATCTGACAGAGAGATTCCTCTCTGAAATTGGCAGTGCTAGATCCCAGTTTCAAAAGTTGTTTTGATAGTTACCTCTAACAATTTCTTCTACCCTTGACAACCTCTGGGAATTACATAGTGATAATAGGATGCAAAGAAACGATGATATCCTTCTACAAATTTAATCACAATCTCATTTTTTCCATCAGATTGAGGGTGGTAAGATGAACTATGAGCCAATTGAGTACCAAAACAAGAAAATAATTCAGTCCAAAAATTTCTCGTGAAAATTGGGTCTCTGTCACTTAAAATAATATTGGGGATTCCATGTAGTTTTTGAACTGTTTCCATGAATGTTGTTGCTACCATGATTTCTTTAAAAGGATGAGAAAGAGAGAAAAAATGGGCATACTTTGTTAGTCAATCCACTACTACCATGATGATGGTATTTCCTTCTGATTTTAGTAAACCTGTAATAAAATCCATGGAAAACTCTTCCCAACATTGGCTTGGTATAGCTAATTGTTCTAGGAGACCCAGAGTCTTGATTGTCTCTCCCTTATTCTGTTGGCAGAGCAGATATTCTGAGGAAAATGTTTGAACATCATTTTTAAGACCTTCCCAGAAAAAATCCCTCTTGACCTTGTGGTATGTTTTCAAGAATCTTGAATGTCCCCCTATAGGAGAAGTGTGCAATTGCAGAAGGATCTTCTATTTGAGTTGGGAATTCTTACATAAGTATAGGTGATCATGATACCATATCAAATCATTCTTCCATACAAAATTTTCTATTGAACCGGGGTCTTCATGTAGTTTTTGAATGATCTTGGATACCTCTTGATCTTGATTCCATTCTATCCTTGCTTCTTCCACCCAATCTGATTGTGCACTAGAAATATCACATAGTGAACCTCTTGTTTCTTCTTCTTTCCTGGAAAGGTCATCTGCCACAAAATTATGTTTTCCTTTTTTGTATATAATTTCAAAGTCATAGCCCGACATAGTTGTAACCCATTTTTGTTGCTCTTCTGAAGATAATCATTGCTCCAAAAAGTACTTCAAACTGTCATGATCTGTTTTGACCTTGAAGTGTCTTCCTATTAGGTAGGGGCACCATTTCTGAACTGCATGTATTATGGCCAACATTTCTTTTTCATAAATGGGTTTGACTAAGTTTTTTCCTTTAAGTTGTCTACTTTCAAAGGCAATGGGACTTCCTTCCTGCATTAAAACTGCACCAATTCCATGGCCTGAGGCATCACACTCCACAATAAATGTTTTTGTGAAGTCAGGTGTGGTCAATACGAGATTTGTACACATAGCCTCCTTAAGTTTTTCAAAATCTTTGGTTTCTTCTTCTTTCCAAGAAAATGATTCCTCATTTAATAATTTTGTTAGAGGTGTTGCTATTTGACCATAGTTCTTGACAAACTTATGGTAATAACCTGTCAATCCTAAGAATCCTCTAAGTTTCTTCAAGGTTTTAGGAATTGGATATTCTCTTATAGATTTAATTTTGTTAGAGTCCACTTTTACACCTTCATGAGATACAATATGACCCAAATATTCCACGTCTTGAACCCCAAAGGCACACTTGGAAAGATTTTCATAAAGTTGTTTCTCTTCCAATAATTGTAATACTTTGTCAACATGTTGTACATGCTCTTCCCAAGATTTGTTGTAGATTAGTATGTCATCAAAAAATACTAACACAAATTTTCTAAGGAAGGGATTGAAATTAGAATTCATCAAGCTTTGAAATGTTGACAGTGCATTAGTCAGTCCAAGTGGCATAACCAAAAATTTATAATGAACTTCATGCATTCTAAAAGATGTTTTAGGAATGTCTTCCTGTCTCATTCTGATTTGATGATATCTCGAACGAAGATCCAACTTATTAAAGAATTTTTCTCCATGTAATTCATCTAATAATTCATCAATGAAAGGGATAGGAAACTTATCTTTGATGATCATTTTTTTTAGTTGTTTATAATCTGGAAACATATGCCATGAGATTTATTTTTTTGTAACCAACACCACTAGTGAAGAGAAAGAAGTTTGGCTATGTTGAATGTTTCCAGCCTCTAACATTTCTTGGATAATGTGTTCAATCTCACTCTTCTATGCATATGGATACCTGTAAGGCCTAATGTTAGGTGGTACACTTCCTGGCTGCAAATGAATAGCATGGTCATGGTCTCGGGTAGGTGGAAGACCCTTAGGCATTTCACCAAATACCTTGGAATGATTGTTGATAATTATTTGGAGATCTGATGGAGCAGGGGCTATAGATGTTTGAACATCAAGTGAGCATAATTGTGAAATTACACCCTGGTGTCCCTTTTTGAGTAATTTTTCCATGCTATTAGAGATTATCACTTTAGAGGGTTTCCCTTGGATACCTCTAAGCTCAATTTCCTTGCCATTTGAGGAAAATCTCATAAAAAGTTTTTGAAAATCAAAGGCCACTATTCCCAGTGATTGCAACCATTAGACCTCTAATACAACATCAACACCCCCAATTGGATGGAAATCATGGGGATATCTAGAAAATAATCCCCCATGTTGAGCTTAATACTATGGCATTTCCCTGAACAATTTATGGTACCTCCATCTGCAATCATTACTTGAAACAATTGAGTTCTTTTGCTAATTTGTAATTGATGAAATTATGGGTGCTACCTGAATCAATCAATACTGTTACCTTTTTATTTTTGATGTATCCTTGTATCTTGAGGGTTTGTGGAGTAGTGATACCGGCCAAATAATGACAAGCTATTGTTGGAGTAGTCTCTTCTAGATTTGGGTCTTGAGATGGTTCCAATTCTTGATCTTCTTCCTCTTCACAGTCTATGTAGAATAATTTTTTTTCACCGCATTTATGCCCCTTACTGTACTTGTTGTCACAATTGAAATATAGTCATTTTTTCTCTTCTTTCATCCATTTGTTGAGGTGTCAACCTTATTGGTTTAGGTAAACTATCTTCTTCCTCTTCACAATCTATGTAGAATAATTTCTTCTCACCGCATTTATGCCCCTTACTGTACTTGATGTCACAATTGAAACATAGTCCTTTTTCTCTTCTCTCATCCATTTGTTGAGGTGTAAACCTTGTTGGTTGAGATATGGTTGTCTTATGACCCCCAAAACGATCTTTGCCTCCAATGCTATACTTGTGTGTAGCCTTATTTTTGGCATGAATATGACGATCATTTTGCATAGCTTCCATAATACTTGTAAGTTGTCTTAAGAAAAGTTCATGTTTAATGTCTTCTTTTAATCCACCCATGTAAGCTTCCATCAAGTGTTCATCACTTAGGTTATCCACCCTTATGGCCAATACCGGGAATTATGAATTGCATTCTTCAATATCACCTAACAGTTTGATTCTTGTCAATTGACTAAAGTATATATGTTCCCAAACTTTCCCATATTGTGATTCTAAGTCTGTTCTAAATAAACCCCAAGTGTAGTGATATAAACGAGGTTGCCTTTTCACTATCCATTGATACCATTGATATGGTTTTATCTCAAAGTTCAAGGTCGCTATGTGAATCCTTTTCTTATCATCCATAATATTATGTAGTTCAAAATATTACTCTATTTGGTTCACCCAAGTAAATACCTTTGTACCATCAAACGTTTTTAATTCAATTTTGGGAAAGTTGAATTTAGGACCCCCACCAGAATTAACTCCACAATTAGAGTTAGATTCACTAAATGGATTATTATTGGCAGTTTGTTCAACATGAGTACTACCTTTATTTTCACGAGTCTAGTCCATTTTGATGTCTCCTTTAGGGAATCTCACATCTATAGCTTGAGATATCAGGGAAGACATATTTTTCATTTCCTTCATGGAATTTTGTATTTCTTTTTTTATGTCATTCTTATTTTCTTCTATCTTATTTTCCATATCATCCATCTTGTTTTTTATACCCTCCATATTTTTTTCCATGCCAACCATATTCCCTTCCATTACTTGAATTTGTCTTTGTGATTTTACCCAATTATTAGACTTTTCACTCACATTCCTAATTTGTTCCTCCAATTTGGACAACTTATTTTGTATGTCCTCATTTTATTCTTGAGTCATAGATGAGACTTCTGGAGGTTTAATAGGTGTTGTCACATTTTTGGGACCCATATGGAGTAATAATAATAATACTCCTCAATTCTATATATATGACAAATTTTAAATCACCCAAAAAAAATATTCCAAAAATGATTATGCCAATTGTAAGTTATGTACCTTTAAAAACCTTAATTTAGAGTTTCTCCTCTTGGATGGCCTTTCTTCTGGTGTATCTCTAAGCTTTTGGTCCTTTCGAATCTGAAATTTTGACTTGTAGTAATATGAAATTTATTTTCTCCAATTCCATAGGTCTAACCAAAATTGGATGTGCCAAGTGGAAGTTATGGTAACTTATTCACACCTTGCTGGTTTTTTGCCTTTCCAATATATCTAACTTGTATAGCATGTCGCGCACAAAATAATTGATGCAAAATTCTAAAATTTGTACCTGAGATAATACAGACTGTCCACTATCCAATTCAACTAGTCTCACTCAATTTGGATACTCTAGGAATAAGTTATGACTATTTTACCCAGAACACATGTTTGAGACTAGTCAATAGGACTAGTCAGATAGCCTATCTTCCACAAGGTTTATCTACAAAATTAGGATGCCCCAAAAGATGAAAATTTTATCACATATACCTTGATAATTTATATGAATATGACCCTGATTTCAGGGTCTGGAACGTCACAAAAAAATATTTATGTCGAAAATTCCATGATGACTAAATTCAGGATGATTCCAGAACCCTATCTTACACAAGATATATCTCTGAAATTGTAAGTCCTCATGAGTTGAAATTTTAACCCCACATACCTTGATCCATATAATAAATATCCTCCAAGGGGTTTCTTCTGAAACATCGTAGAAAACAAATTATAGAGAAAATTACAAGGTGTCTTAGATGTAGCAATGAAACCGCAAGACCATGATCTCTGATACCAAATGTTATGACCCAACGCCCTAAAAATGATAAGAAATCATAAAATTAAGTCCACTTCAAGGGGGAAACCTCCTTTACAATATACAAACTTCAGAACCCAATATGATATTTGATAATATGATCCTAATACTAGATCTCCTATATATATATATATATATATATATATATAGAGAGAGAGAGAGAGAGAGAGAGAGAGAGAGAGAGAGAGAGAGAGAGGAGACAAGGGGTTACAATTACAATGAAAGGGTGCAAAGAAGGGTTCTACCCAACCTACTAGAAATGTAATAATTCACTATCTAGGGCATAATAAGGGGTTTTATACATATCATGGGGACTTGTGTAGGGCTTAAAATTATTGTTGCAAATAACCCATTTCAAAGTTACCTTCATTGAAATAATATTATTTTTATATTATTTTGTATTTAAACAATTTGTGTAGTAGTGAACTTACACCAAATTGTGAGGTGCACATTTAGATTGTGGTGTTATTTCTATCCTTGGCATATATAGGATTTGTGTCAAGTCACTACGGTAAACTTAACATAACTTCTCAAGATAAATTTAATCAACAATTTTAATAATCACTAGAAGATGTATTTCCATGCACCTTTAATAGGTAAGGACAATTAACAATTTTAATTGTCAAATTTATATTCTTATTGTGTTATTTATAACCACTAGACGATGTATTTCCATGCACCTTCAATAGGTCAGAGCACCTTCCAAATATAAAAATCTTTAATGTGTTTTAAACTACCAAAAATCATAGAATGAACTACAAAACATGTTTTTTAGTGTGACAATTAAGTAGGAAATGAGTTTGGAAAGGAACATTATTTGTTAATGCAAGTGGCCATTAAAAATGAGTGTAATATATTGGCCACATATGGCCAAATACCATAAGATAAATGAATAGTGTTTCAAAAACTCATTGCTAATGTATCCCTTTTGATTTCCATTGGTATAAGGGCATGTGCAAGCCAATGATGGTCTCTCATGACATGTTAGTGGCAATGCAAACATGGAAAAAAAAATTATGCTAACTTGGAGGGATTATTTAGGGTACTTTGACAATGAATTCAAATATGGCATAAAAATATGAAATGTAAGAAATTGCATTAGATTTCTGAATATGTAACTTTTATTTATATAAATTGTGAATAACTGTGTGGAATTTTATTTTTTCTAACAGTGGTATCTTATTTTTCAAGAAAAATATAATGTACATGTCTCCATTAGTGAAAGTGTTGAGTACCTTGACAATGTAATTTCCTTTTTAAAAAAATCATGATTGTAGAGAACACATTGTTCTCATGCAGGGTATTTTTTCAAAATTTATAATATTAATTTTATATTCTTTTAAAATTATGAAAGTCAATATATCCCTGAAATTACAATGCCTTCTGTTACTATAGGATAAGAAGGTATTAAAATTATCAAACAATTTTTATTTTTATTTTAGATTGTATATATCGATCTCTGCTAGTGCGACATACAACTTATTTTGAAAATGGTTAAGCTAATAAAAAGTTATAGAATAAATAGAGTTATGCATTTTAGTATTATGATATATGTCAAGACAAAAATAGATTAAAAATAGTAATTTTTTTTATTTTTTTTTTTAATTATATATTTGGAATATACACAATTGATTCTATATATCTCTATAGTTTCATTGACAACAGATTTGTGTATCCTATAGAACAATAATGGAAAAAATAGAGATATTGAGAGGTATTCATAAAAATGGAGATTTTAATGTATTTATGGACCAAACCACTAGGATTTTAATCCTAAACCTAAAACCGAGGCAACTAGCTCACCAAACACGTATGCTAGAGTTTTCATTCTTGCATGAAAAAATTGAAATGGGAGGAATGTGTGAGCACTCTAGAATATGCATGTGCACTCTAGAACATAACACATACCCAACACCTCGCATGAACCTTGCACATAGGGGGCAGGGCCTCCCCCCCCGACACACCCAACACAACAAAGAACATGGTTGTATCGTTTCCAAGGTCCAAGGACATGTACAAATAGTTCAAAACCACCTAGCGACACTGACATCCCCAACCATAGGCCATATCCATAAAAGACACCTTGAACTCATGCATCAAATTCCACAGACAACACTTTGAACTCATACATCCAAGGCCACAAACAACACCTTGAATCTACACACATGACCTCCCAAGTGTATCCTTTACCTATTAGTGGGAATATTAACACCATTAGGGTTTTGGAGAAGTAGGTATTAGTATGAAGACTTGGACCATGGTCAAATGATGAAACTTGCTCATTAGGCCTAAAAAGTAGCTTACAGGGCTTAAGAGCCATCAACGAGTCCTCAAACCATGAAAGATGATCTCTTTGTGGGATATTGTTCCTTCGAGTTATAATATGGAAACCATTAGAAGGTTTCAAGCACCAAGTGTGGGTATTGGGGTGTTAGACATGGTCAAGGGAGGAAAATCAAACATTAATGCCTAAAGTAATATTCCAAGAATCCAAATCCAAGAGAAATTCCTTTAACCTCCACATGTAATGTATTGAGAGTACTCTCTCCCTCCTAGTTGGGATATGGACACAATTAGAAGGTTTTGAGCTCTAGGTATGAGTCTCATTGCATAGAACATGGTTGGGGGAGAAATGTCAGGCCTCAATCCTCCCACCCTCTCTCTCTCTCTCTCTTGTCTTATCTCTTTCTCTCCCTCTCCCCTATCTCTATTTTCCCCTCTCTTCCTATCTCTCTCTATGTATGTGGGTGTGTATATGTGTCTCTCTCACAATCTAAATATCACCCTACCTACCTCTACCCCTCTCTCACTCTCTCCCTCCACCTTCCCCTCTCTCTATTTGACTTGTCTCTCTGACACACACTCTCACTCACTCATTGTCTCCCCCCCTCTCTCTCTCTCTTTCCCT
>SNQJ01S0105604.1:12835-29999 GCA_010110895.2 Picea sitchensis
CTCTACCTCTCTCTTTATCTCTCTCTTTGCATCCCTCCCACTCTCTCTCTCTTCAAATTTTCTCCCCTCTCCCTCCTTCTCTCTATCTTAAGGATGATACCTACTTCTCAAAATCCACTAATGGTGTGAATATTCCCACTAAGAGGTAAAGTATACACTTGGGAGGTCATGCATGTGAGTTCAAGGTGTTGTTTTTGGCTTTGGATGCATTAGCTTAAGTTGTTTTTTATGGCCTTGGCTTATGGTTTGGGGATGTTAGTGCCACTAGGTGGTTTTGAACTATTGGTATGTGTCACAAGGTCTTGGAAATGATACGAATGTGTACTGGGGACCAACTAGGCCCCCTTTGTTTGGAGTTTGGGAGCGTTGTTGGGTATGTTCTATATTCTTTACATGATTGGTCCCATCACGGTCCCATGTATGGTACACTGATATGGGAGCAAGGGGGCGTTGGGGGATGTTAGGATCCTATCACGACCCCTCTTAGTTGGTTATTAGTTAGAATGATATACATTTTCCATGTAATAAAGGTCGACATTAGTTAATAAGGCCTATTAAATAAATGTGAACAAGTCAATGTAAGAAGATCTAATAGAATCTTTCACTTCTAGAAGGATCTTCCTCTAGAATTTTCTTTAGAAGATAGAGTTAGTATAAATAAGAGTAGGAGGTATGAGAAAGTTGTCTTGAGAAATTATTGTAATAGAGCTCTACTCTATTGGAGGTTGTCCCCTCGAAGAGGCAAGTGAACATTGCTTTCTTGAATAAAAGTATTATTTCTAGTATTTCTCTCTCAATATTTTGTTGTTCCCTTGATAATTTCTAAATATTCTAGTTTCTGCATAATATATTACATATGGTACCTTACAAGTGGTATTAGAGCTCTTTCCTAGGTAGGAATTGTGGGTAATTGTTTTTCAAGGTAGAGATGTGGTCCGACGTCTTTAAAATACAATGATTTGTCATTCAATGCATAAATCCACAGTCGGGGAAGCATACATGTAGGAAATACAAGGGATTTTTAATCTCACATTGTTGGACACCCTTGTAACCCCTGTTGGTACCCCTTCGAGTGGTAGCACATTATAAAACACATGTATACAGATGGGCCTGGGTATCGTGAAGGCCATTGTAGATCAATTGAATATCCACTTGAATTTTATAGTTCCACTGAGAACAACACTCGGGAAGATATCTCTAGTACCTAGGTAATCGGGTAGTATAGCTAAGGGTATGGTATAGCCTCCTTAGTTGGTGCTCTAAGATATTGGGTTGAGTACCATTGTTCGACCCCACATGTATATCAGAGAGCTATGGCACAAAGAAAACCATTTTCTCTAGGAATCATGAAAACCCTCACCCTTGGGACGAGAACAAAATAGAAGATAAAAAAATAGGATCCATTGTTGTGCAACCCTTCCTCCTGCATTCTTGTTGTGAAATTACTACACATTTTTTCTTGTTAAGAATTTGGGCATTTTGACACTGCAGTATTATTCATATCAGAGTATAACTCCACAGGATTCATCTCTTCATCTTAATCACAGTGGTACCCTTCAGTTTTAATATTTTATTTTTTTTCTATGGATCTGACCCATTCTCAGAAACTTTATTTAAGACCTATCTCATTGGATTACTCGCTTCATCCTGATAGTTGTGGTACCTATCATTTTTTGTGGAGCATATTCCCCTCTCAACACCCTCATTTTCTATGAGGCCCCATATAATTTTCATCTTGTGTTGATCGTTGAGGTATCATTCTACATAAGACTCCACAATGGCCCCTTCCACTCACGTTCAAACCATGGACTAATTGCACACTAAGGTACCCAAACTGTCCAACAAGCTAAACCAAGGCATATCATCCCTCTCTAAACAATTTCAAGAAGAGATACACCAAAATGTGTCAAACCTCTCCAACCAATTTCAAGAAATTCTGATGCACAACCCAAGTCAGCAACCTGAGTCCCACCCTCATACATCTTATTATTCCCATAATGAGCACCCTCAACTTTCCCACTCACCTTGGGGATCTCCAAACTCCTAGAATAAGGATCCCAAAGTTGATATGCATAAAGTTGATGGATCAAACCTAGTTGGGTGGGTATATCAAATGGAACACTATTTCCCCCTCCATGATATACATGATGATGAGACAAAAAATCATGTGGGAATTCTATACTTGGATCAAGAATGATGACAATGGTGGAAAAGGAATAATAAATGTTATCGAAGACTACCCACTTGGACCATGTTCACCAAAGAAGTTTTTGCCCATTTTGATAGGCAACCTCACTTTTTGGGATGACTCACCAAGATGTGACAAATAGGGCTAGTAGCATACTTCATCTTTGGATTTTAACACTTGGCTATCCGAACTGAGGGCCTATCTGATGATTTTTGTTTTGAGTGTTTTATCAGTGGCTTAAATGATGCCATTCAGGCTCATGTTTGCATGAACCATCCAACTACTTGGTTGTAGGCATGCACATTAGCATTGGAAGATGAGACCATTCTTTAGGCATGTTGATATCATTTCCTATTTCCAAATTTTTCCTTCCCCATTCTATTTTCCCTACTTTTTTTTTCATTTATTTTCCTTCTTCTATACCTCCCCTTTTTTCCCTTCTTCTATCCCTTTCTAGTTACCATACTTAGTCGTATTTCAAAAATCATTGAGTTCATGAGTTGGTTGACATTCATCTCCATCCACTTTCCTATGTCATAAGTATGACCTCCTTGCTACATTATACTTAGCCATTTTTCCAACTTCACGGGTTAACGATTTCAAGCCTTCATCCTCCAAGTTTTGTGATCTCCGCTTTGCACCCAATGTTTTGTGATCTACATTATGACCATCAGATTTGTTGCAGGTTTCAATCCCTTAATATTTTATTTCTCCTGCATGCAAGTTTGAACGAATGCCTTGCTACACTTAACTTACTTTTGGTAATCCATAACAGTGGGTTGGTAGGTTCCCAGGTTGGCGGGTTCATGAAAATCTCCATATTAAAAATTTCTCTCGTCCTTCCCCGCCATTCTCATGCTTTTCCCAATATGCATTAAGTGTTGTTTAATGCTAACAACTGATTATGCATGCTCCAAACATATATCCATTAATAGTGAAAGGATCGAGGATATTACTCATTAAATTGTAATAAAATGCCATTTTCCAAAGGTTATATTATTGTCATCTCTTCGAAAATATTTATTTCAGGTTATTATCTAACTGAATAAATACTCTCATCAACCTATGGTAGCAGTAGCTAGACAACAATTTTGTGGTGATACTTTAAATATCTTTGGATGTGAAGACCATAACTTTCAGTGGTCCATAGCATATTCATATTATTCCTCTCCTCCTGCAAAAAAAGACGTAATTTGGGCATCCAGAATTACTCGCGCAGGGTGTGTTCCTGAGGTCTTTGATTGTAAAGAAATTGTTTCATGGCACGTGGATAAGTACGTGCCAAGACAGAGTATTATACAACTCCAAGTTCATTCTTTGATTTCCCTTTCACTACAAGTCTTTTTCAAGATGTTGAAGCTCCTAGAGCCGACGCTTACCTTCAAAGGAGAAGACTACATGGGTTTCTTGAAGAAACATAACAATGGCCTTGACCTACTACCTGAATATTTTCATAATCATGCATCTATTCTGGAAGACATAACCAGGATCCAGGTCAACTCTTTTAAAAATCCCTTTCGAGAAATTGCACGGATTGTTACCCGGTTGACAGGTCAGGAAATCACTTCCTTTATCTCTCACATGATTTTATATATCCTGTATTTTAAATTGAAGGAACATGTCATATTTGACTAGGTAAAACTGATTTCTATCGAAATGTCATCCTAGTTAATACACTATAAAAGGGACAAAAAATTATTTATGGCTTCTTATCTGATATTCTCTATAGTGTATTTTTGTCAATTCCCAAAATTGACCATAAGTAAAAGGGTGAATCTTGAAATAGATCTAGTTACCTTCTAGTATCAGACATTATGGAGACATAAGATCCCTTTGTATTTTTATGAATTTTATAATGATTTTGTATCAGTCCTCAAGATCTTGTTGTTGGGAAAAAATACTTCAAGGATATCTGACCAGGCTAGGAGATTCTTAGAGAAAAAAGGAATGATAGAACAAATGGAGAATCATAGTGTCATAAGGATATTTTGTTCCAAGGAAAATCCTTCTTTTCTCCCATATGATGTATCTAAAAAATTATTCATTACGGAGGTGGCAAGGAAATTCAACTTCTAGCTACATTTTTTCCACAAAAAAGGGAAAAAGCAATTTATCCCCTGGCCATGGAATATTGGATATTTCATATTCAGAAACATAAATAAAATTGGCAAGTTTTCAAATCACTTCAACAATGTAAATTTAAAGTATGTCGAAAAGATAAAGGGGTTTGATCCTAACAAAATATTTCTGGAACATATGTTGTCAGTGGAATTCAGTAACTCATTCATCCATACTCTCTTGAATGAAGAAGAAGGTAACACTCAAAGTACTCTTGTGCACAATGCTAGTGACTTAGAAACAATACTAAGTACTAATGAGTTTTATAAGAAAAAGGGAAAGGGTCCCAGTGAAAGGAGTGCCCAGTCTCCAGTTGTTTCTCCCAAAAATACCACATCCTAGAGCAATGCTCCAATGGCTCACCCAGTTAGAAAGGTTTTCAATAGTATTTCAAGTGGAGGATGAGAGAAGAATATTCCCCTGGGAAAATTGAGAGTTCACATAAGCTCCCTACGAGAAAGAAGAGGAACAATTTAGTGCAAGAGTAAGAGGTCAATCTTATAGAAAATGGCATCAATATATTTTTTCTATAAGACATGGATCTAGAGGTAGATATTGAGAAAATATTTCCCACAATTGATCAGCCATAAAATATGGCCCAACAAAATTTGTTACAAGAAGTCGTTGCAAATGATACCTTCAGTGAAGAAGAGTCATTTACTTTCCAAAGTGTTTTTTTATAAGGATTCTAAAAAATTGATTGTAGAAAGATATGACCAGAAAATTAAAAAGGGAAAACCTCACTCAGAGGTCGACCTGAAGGACATGGGGCCGTCCCAAATTTCTAAAATCCACAGGGAAACCATAGATTCTCTTGGTGATTCTATTGATGTTCTGGAAGCTAAAAACACTAAGTTAAAAGAAAGGATCAGAAAATTGGAAAATGCCTTAATGCCTCTTCCAATCCTCTCAAGTCCTTTGTCAATGGTTAAGCCATCTACACCCACCATTAAGTTGAAAGGTTCTTCAAGTTTAATCACAACAGTCTGAAGTTATGTGGAGAAAAACATTCAAAAGAGAATGTCACTAATAAGAGAAGCATGGGAGGTATACAAAAACGTTTGTTTCTTTCGGCTCAAGGGATAATGCTTTTCATGAATATATACAAGTTGATTTGAAGAATGAAGAAGGATTCTATGTTGATGTTGTCTTTCCATTTGGAATTAAAGTTTCAAACATGACAAAATTGAAAATAAGAGAAGAGGATATGCCTTCTCCAAGTTTAATTAAACAACTAAATGCTTGTTGGAAGGAAAAGATCAAGAATTTGAATAAGATTGTCCAAGCATGTAGAGAAGCCATACTAAAAAGGGAAGAATTGTTCAAATGACTTATAGAGATAGATTTGGAAGGAAGCACTAATGATGTACAATACCCTAAGTTAATTCCCAATTCAATGTTTCTAACAAAGAAACAATTTGATGAGCAAGTTGAGATATTTAAGCAGTTATCAACTAAATTTTTTTATGGCATAGCTGAATATAATGAAGAAGAAATAGACAATTGGCTAGTTGATTATTCCTTGAAAAAAAAATATATTGAGGAGGAAATACATGGAATTTCTCACGACTTAAGAGACTTGGAAGGAAAATTATTCAATATTAAGATCAGACATGAAATAAATGTTGCACCAATGAAAAACTACATTGAAGATTGGTTTAAAAAGGAAAATGAAAAAATATCCAAAGAAGGCCAAGACCCAATTGAGACGATTCCTATAACCGTCAATGAGGAAAAAAGAGGACAACAACAAGCAAGTGAGAATAGGAGAGAGACCATCATAGTAAGTTTATGTTGATCACATCTTACTTTCTTTATCAGTTTTTTTCATCCAGTTACTCCGATTCTTTAACTAGAAAGGTTTAACCGAAATCTAATAACTTCTTCCTATCTTATTTCAAGGTCTTTCTACTCTGTCATCACCCACTATCTTATTTACACAACTTGCTTCTTGTTTATATTTTCTTTATGGTCTTTGGGAGCCCCAATCCCAGTCCTAAGGAAAAATGCATTTAAATTTCAAGGCTTTGTAACATACTTTATATTTTTCAAAAATCTCAAAGAAAGCTATTTCGAGATCATTTTTAACTGTATTTTATAACTATGAGTTTTGAGTATAAATTATTTGAGATTGATCTATCATTATATTTATTTGAGTGCCCCATGTGTTTACTCTATTAAAATTTTCTTATGCGTGCAGACCATCTTCTTTTATTTTATGTGATAAAAAATCTTTAGTTTAACTATGATGGATGTGAGGAATTGTTTTTTAGATTTTTCAAATATGTGATGTGTGAGGTTCCTGATCATATCTCAGGAAACGTTTTTTCTTTAAAACAAAAAACTTTTTTTTATTTTTGCAATCTTTATATTTCT
The DNA here is from genome assembly GCA_010110895.2 of Picea sitchensis. NCBI lineage: Eukaryota > Viridiplantae > Streptophyta > Pinopsida > Pinales > Pinaceae > Picea > Picea sitchensis. The sequence continues at coordinate 19,518 of SNQJ01S0105604.1, forward strand.
TTGAATATCACGACAGACTTTCTCAGAGTCCTACATTATTCGCAAAACCTAGAATTCAAAATAAAATCTTGACACAAAGAAGAGTACCACCTATATAAAAACAGTGGGGGATTCATATCCCCGTGAGGTTGTCATTTCGGTCTTAACGGATTCAAGCGTCAACATTTTTGGCGACCATACAGAGGAATGAATTGAAATTTGAAATCTAGTTTAGCATCTTTTGAAAGATACATGACTTTTCCCCAGACTAATCAAGCCCACCTAGAAATTGGATTAAATAATAAACGAAGCATCTTACATCAGATATATAATCTAGAAATAATGACAGTCAAGACCAGAGAAGAGTTGGAAATATCTTGGTAAACATTGGTCCAAGAAGAAGAAAGAGAAATCCTCCATAGACAGAGGAGAGACAAGCGACAATACTAAAGAAAAAAAATATTAGCTAGAGTAGCACAAGAACAAGGTCGGGATTGAAGCTAGATGAATACAAGGGACCCATTACCAGAAGTAAAAGAAAGGAAATCTGTAATCTAAGAAGTGGAAAACATATTCCTGAAATATCTCTGGAAATGGAAGAAAGAAATGAACAACCACGAGAAGAACCATAAAGAGAACCTCATGAAGAAAGATGAGGTGGAGGAGGTGGTGGAAGAAATAAAGAAAACCTAATATTTAGAAATCAAAGAAGAGTAATGGATTCCCCCTTAAATATTCGAGGTGAATAACATGACCTCCTTGTTCTCCCTAAGGGTACCTTGAAAGAATTTTCTGGAGATGGAACAATTGATGCCAAAAGACACCTTAATTTCTTTATTGATGTTTGTGATTTTCATCGTGTTGAATATTACGATATTTCTGCAAACATTATCAGGATGAACCTATGAATGGTATACGACATTACCCAGTAAGTCAATTGGCTCATTTAATGACCTCAAAGCCATGTTCCTCACTATGTTTTCTCCTCCAGCTACATATCATACCCTCCTCATTGATTTCACCTAGATTGGTTTGAGGGAGAATGACAGAATACAATACTTTAATCTCAGGTTCAATAAAACCTTGAGTAAAGTTTCAGAAGATAAAAGACCTAATGACCCAGTGATACTCGGTTGTTATAAGAATGTGATGCCCCCAAATGTAAAATATTCTATTAGGACAGTCCAGATGGATACCTTGGAGGAAGAAATGATTAAAACCACTGAGATGGAATAAATTATAATTGAGATGGATGTTGACCCCGATATTATCTTGGGAAAAGTACAAAGGTAGCTGGGAGGCCTAAATATTGATGATCAAGGAGACTCTAGCTCAAGAAAAAATGAAGAGTAGAAGTCGCGACCCATCCAAAATCAAACAATTGGAGGAGGATGTTTTAAGGGAACCATACCAGATGTAAAGGTAGTCCATGTTGCGACACAAGAATCCAAGCAAAGAATTGAAATTGCATAAATGAATAGAACCATCAAGCAAATGAAGAATGAGATAACCAGATTAAGAAGGGGAGATAATTATGTAGCAAATCTGAGAATGTTGGTCTAAGAGAAAAGAAGGAACCCTTCCCAATAAAATAGAGTGAGGTTTGAAAACACTGATAATCCACGAAGGCAAAGGGTTCCCAAGAAACCAATCCCAAATGCAATTGTTTTGGATGATATATATGATGAGAAAATTCTTGAGCAAGGGAACTATAATTTACCTAATGAAAGTTCTAAAAATGTACAGATGGATGGATGCAATATGTCCATGTATATATTTTAAGAATATGACAATTACACCGACTCACAAGAGAATGTTTCCCAGACACGAGCGCTTGTAAATAAATCCAAGAATAAAAATGATTCTAAAAGGGAAAATGAAAATGATAAAGAAAAGATGAATGAGAAAAAATTGACAGATAGCATTGGAGGTAACACGAAACACCTGATATCAAACCCCACCCAGATGAAATACAATGTTGTAGAGGACTTGAGTAAACTAAGGATAACTCTTCCTTTTACAAAAGTGGTAAATATTCCCCAACAAAGGGAAAATATTTTGATATTGTTGGATGATCCATCTAGAAAAATGGAAGTTGTTGTTATAAATCCGAAACAAAGCCAGAACAAATCAACCTTCAAGTTTAGAGGTAAAATCCCCCCATTTTATATTTCAATTTAAAATCATTATGTTGCACTTCATAATTTTTTAGTTGATACTGGCATGACCAATAATATTATGCCACTAGTGGTCATGGAGGAATTGGGCATGAAAAGCGCCAAATATTATGAGACTGGTAAAAGTATATATGCAATTGATTCCACACAAGCGCCAACTTATGGAGAAATCAAATACTTTTATGCTTGGATCATGGCGGCTCCCCATATTATTACAATTTTCAATATTATTGTGGTAGACCTTCCTCCTGCATATGAAGTTGTTTTAGGAAGAGATTGGTCATCTATGATCGGAGGACACATAATGAACGATGGAAGCTACATGATGTTGCCAGAAAAATAAGGAGTAATGATTAAGGTCCCTTATGAACCCAGGAGACCCTTCTCTTTCAAAAATAAATATAATGAATTAATGAAAGATTATATAGACATTGGGATCATAAACTATGCTATCCTAGACATGGACCAGATTGAAAACCTGGAAATAATTCAAGATATGGAGAATCAAGAGCATTAGTTTGAAAGTTATTGGAGGATTTCATTCGATGGAGCTTGCTCAAGTTCCAGGAGTGGATTTGGAATTGTCCTTGTAAGCCCATGAAATATTGTGCATCCACATGCTATCAAACTTGAATTTGCATGTACCAATAATGAGGCAAAATATGAAGCTTTGATTCAGGGAATGATTCTTGCAAAGAAAAGAAGATAGAACATCTAATTGTTACTGGTGATTCTGAGTTGGTGATAAAATAAATTTACCTAGAGGTATAGAATCAAAAAAGAAAGACTCAAATTATATTTCAAAAGAGTTAACGAATTAATGGAAGATTTCATCTCTTTCAACATCTTTTTCATCCCAAGAGATAAAAATCAGAAGGCACATTCATTAGCTTTGGCGACCTCATTGTCAAACCCAGATGATGTTCAGAGAAAAACATATTTTCAAGTAAAAAGAATATTCTGGCCTTCTATACCTGATAATTAGAAATATTCACAAGTATTTAAGAATGATGAAGAATTGGAATTTTTTTTGATGAATGATGATGAAGCTAAAGACAATCACATAATTTTTGTCCTAAGGAATTGTATTCAATCATAGTCACTTTTTACAAGAGACGATCATGCCAAAAACCTCCTGGAAGAAGCATCGCTCCAAAAGGTCCAAGAAACAAGAAAAATTAACATTGGAACCGATAGTTCCCCAAAATATGTCAACTTGGGAGTTGATTGCACAATTGATGAAGTTGATCAATATGTCACATTATTTAAAGAATATCTTGGTGTGTTCGCATGGAGTTATGATGATTTAAAGGCATATGATAAAACAATATTTCAACATATTATTCCCTTGAGAGAATGGGCAAAGCCTGTCAAGCAGAAGATAAGGATAATGAACCCCAAATTAAAACCACTGGTAAAGGTTGAATTGGAGAAGTTAAAGAAGGATGGAATAATATACCCTATTAGACATTATGATTGACTCTCAAACCCCATAATAGTAAGAAAGAAGACCGGGGAGATCCAGATGTGTGTATATTTCAGGGATCTTAATAAATCAAGTGTAAAGGATAATTATCCTTTACCTAACATGGAGTGTGTTCTCCAACAAGTTACGATATTAGCATGCATGTCCATGTTATATGGTTTTTCGGGGTATAATCAAGTCTTGGTTGCTGAAGAAGACACAACAAAATCAACTTTCATAACACCTTGGGAGACATATGGATATGCTAGGATGCCCTTTGGTTTAAAAAATGTAGGAGCTACATTTCATAGGGCTATGGATCGTGATTTTTGGGGGTTTATAGGAAAATTCATGGTGGATTATCAAGATGGCCTAATAGTACATTAAAAAGAAAGGAGTGATCACATTCACCACCTGAGGAAAGTTTTTGACAGGTGTAGATTATATGGTGTTTCTTTAAATCCATAGAAATGTTTATTTGTTGTAACTCAAGGAAAACTATTGGGTCACATTGTGTGCAAGGAAGGAATATACATAGATCCAGAAATATTTAAAGCTATAAATGAACTCAAACCCCCATCATCTAAGAAGGGAGTTCAATCGTTTTTTGGCAAGATCAACTTTGTATGAAGATTTATCCCTGACTATGAAGGTATTGTGAATCTGATCAATTTATTGTTGAAAAGGGACGAAAGGTTTAAATGGACCATGGATACACAAGAAGATTTTAATAATATCAAAAAGTAAATCACTATAGCTCAATTCCTCATAAGCCCATATTTTCAAAGATACTTCATCATCTATTTGTTCACTACAGAAATGGTTTTTGCATCTATTCTTACTCAGAGGAATACCAAGGGTGAAGAACTTCCAATTAGCTTCATGAGCAAGACCCTTCATGATTATGAATTGAGATATTCAGATTTGGAGAAGCAAGCCCTATCTCTTGCGAAAGCGGTGGTGCACTTTCAGACTTACATACTAAATTCTCATGTCATTTCTTATGTTTCATCCTCTCCTATGAAGATGGTTTTGAATCAACAACTAAGAGGAGGAAAATGGGAAAACTGGCTGGCGAAGATTCAAGAATATGATATTGAAATTAAACCTTTAAAGGAATTCAAAGGACAGGGTTTATGTAAGCTCATTGCAAATAATGATTCTTTGGATGGAATGATTTCAATATCAATAGGAGAACCCATGGAAGATTCAGAGTGGTATAGAGATATTGAATTCTATTTGAATTTTGGATAATTTTCAGTGACCATGAACCCTAAAGAGAAAAGAATGTTGAATATGAAGTCAAGTCAATATGTGTTTATTGTTGATATATTGTTCAGGAGAAAATTTGATGGTATATTGTTGAGATGTGTTGATGAAAGGAAAGATCAAGAATTGATGAAAGAATTCCATGAAGGAATATGTGGTGGACATTTTTCACCTACCACCACTACCCATAAGATAATAAGAGTTGGGTTTTATTGTCCATCAATTTTTAAAGACTCATATTCTACCATAAGGAAGTGTGTATCTTGTCAACAATTTTCAAGGAAAATGAAAAAATCTGCAATGCCATTATAGCCTATATCTGTAGAACAACCATTTTCCCAATAGGGACTTGTTTTTGTTGGACCAATAAATCCAAAGTCAAGAAAAGGAAATATATATATCCTCACCACTACAGACTATTTTACAAAGTGGCCAAAAGCAGTGGCATTAAAAAGGGTTGATTATGAAGAGTTGATTAAGTTTCTCAAAGATAATATTTTTTCAACATTCGGTGTCCTAGAAAAATTCATCACTGATAATGGATTGATTTTCATTGGCTCAAAATTTACATAATTTTGTGGAGAATATGGAATTTGTATGGTATCAAACTATAATCCACAAAGGAATGGTCTTGTAGAATCCACTAATAAGACAGTCATTCAGATATTAAAGAAAACTATTGAAAAGAACCAAAGGAATTGGCATTTAAAGTTGACTGATGCATTATGGGCAAGAAGAATGACTTTGAAAGACAGTACTGGGATGTCACTATATACATTGGTTTATGGGAAAGAAGAAAAAATTCCAATTATCCTTGAGTTGAACGCCTTGAATTTTGTAGTCAATATAGAGGATGCATAAGATAGTTCACCTATGCAAATGAGAATCAACCAGTTATTGAAATTGGAGGAAGAATGAAGTAAAGCCATGAATAGAAATTCTCATAGAAAACCAAGTATCAAAAGATATTTTGACCAGAATGCAACCATAAATAATTTTTTGTAGGGATAATTGGTGTTACTCTGGAACAAATCCAAGGAGAAACCATTGATGCACACAAAATTCGAAGCACTCTGGATTGGACCATACATCATTGAAAAATACTAGGTTTTAATTCTTATATGTTGAAAGGAATGAAGGGTAAAATGTTAATGATGCCTGTTAATGGGAAACATTTGAAGGGTTTCTTCATCTAAAATTTTCTCATCTCCTTGTACATAATTTTTCATTTATTTATTTTGTATATTCTTACCTTTGACTCCATATCCCAATGGATGGAAGAACATGTTCATGAATATCCTGGATTATTAACAACCCACAGGGGGTTATCATCCCACAGTTGGAGCCAGTTGTTGATATCATTTCCTGTTTATGAATTTTTCCTTCCCCGTTCTATTTTCCCAAATTCTTTTTTTTTCCATTTCTTTTCCCTCTTCTATACCTCCCCTTTCTTCCCTCTTTCCTTTTTTCCCTTCTTCTATCCCTTTCTAGTTACCATACTTAGTCGTATTTCAAAAATCGATGGGTTCATGGGCTGGAAGGTTGGATGACATTCATCTCCATCCACTTTCCTATGCCATAAGTATGATCACCTTGCTACATTATACTTAGCCATTTTTCCAACTTCATGGGTCTGCGGTTTCAAGCCTTCATCCTCCAAGTTCCGTGATCTCCGCTTTGCACCCAAAGTTCCGTGATCTAAATTATGACCATCATATTTGTGATGGGTGTTGAGCCCTTAAGTATTTTATTTCTTCTGCATGCAATTTCGACCGACAACCTTGCTACACTTAACTTATTTTTGGTCATCCATAACCGCAGGTTCCCGAGTTGGTGGGTTCATGAAAATATCCATATTCAAAATTTCCCTCGTTCGTCCCCACCATTCTTGTGCTTTTACCAATATGCATTAAATTTTGTTTAATTCTAACAACTGATAGTGCAGGATCTGAAAACATCATAATTAATAGCGAAAGGCTCGAGGAGATTACTCATTAAATTGCATTAAAATGCCATTTTCCAAAGGTTATATTATTGTCATATCTCCAAAAAGATTTATTTCAAGTTATTATGTAGCTGAAGAAATACTCCCTTCAACCTATGGAAGCAACATCTAGACAATAGTTTTGTGGTGATACTTCAAATATATTTTTCCATGAAGACCAGAACTTTCAGTGGTCCAAATAATATTCATATTATTCCTCTCCTCCTGCATAGAAAGATGTAATTTGGGCATCCATAATTTCTCACGCAGGGTGTGTTCCTGATGTATTTTACTGTAGTTTCATGGTGCATGGAGAAGTACATGCCAATCCAGAGAATTATACAACTCCAAGGTCATTCTCTGATTTCCTTTCACTGCAATTCTTTCGCAATATGTTGAAGCTCCCAAATTCGACACTTACATTCAAAGGAGAAGATTGCATAGATTTCTTGAAGAAACATAACAATGGCATTGACCTTCTGCCTGAATATTTGGAGAATCCTGTGTCTATTCTGGAAGACATAACTAGAATCCAGGTCAACTCTTTTAAAAACCCCTTTCAAGAAATTGCATGGATTTTTACTAGGCTGATAGGTTAGGAAAGAAATTCCTCTACCTCTCGCATGATTTTAGATATCCTATATTTTACAGTGAAATAACAGGCCATATTTGATTGGGTAAAACCAATTTATATCGAAATCGTGTCCCATTTAACGCACTATAAAAGGGACCAAAAATTATGTATGGCTTCTTATCTGATATTCGCTATAGTGTATTGTTGTCAATTCCAAAAATTGACCATAAGTAAAAGGGTGAATCTTGAAATAGATCCAGTTACCTTCTGGTATCAGGCATTATGGAGACATGAGACCCCTTTGTATTTTTATGAATTTTATAATGATTTTGTCTCAGTCTTCAAGAGGTTGTTGTTGGGTGAAAATAATTCAAGGATATCTAGCCAGGCTAGCAGATTCTTAGATTAAAAAGGAACAATAGAAAAAATGGAGAATCACAGTGTCATAAGGAAATTTTGTTGCAAGGAAAATCCTTCTTTTCTCCAGTATCATGTATCTAACGAATTATTCATTACGGAGGTGGAAAGGAAATACAACTTCTGGCTACATTTTTTCCACAAAAAAAGGAAAAAGAAATGTATCCCCTTTCCATGGCAGATTGGAGATTTCATATTCAGAAACATAAACAAAATTGACGATTTTGCAAATCATTTCATCAATGTAAATTTAAAGTATGCTGAAAAGATAAATGGGTTTGATCCTAACAAAATATTTGTGGAACATATGTTGTTGGTGGGATTTAGTAACTCGTTCATCCATACTATATTGAATGAAGAAGAATGTAACACTCAAAGTACTCTTGTGCACAATGCTGGTGACTTAGAAACAGTACTCAATACTAATGAGTTTTATAAGAAAAAGGGAAAGGGTCCCAGTGAAAGGAGTGCCCAGTCTCCAGTTGTTACTCCCAAAAATACCACATCTTGGAGAAATGATCCAATGACTCGCCCAGTTAGAAAGGTTGTCAACAGTAGTTCAAGTGGTGGAGGAGAGAAGAATCCCCCCCCTGGTAAAATTGAGAGTTCACATAAGCTCCCTATGAGAAGGAAGATGAAGAATTTAGTGCAAGAGGAAGAGGACAATCTTATAGAAAATGACATCAATAGATTTTCTCTGGAAGACATGGAGCTAGAGGTAGATATTGAGAAAATATTTCCCACAATTGATCAGCCATAAAATATGGCCCAACACAATTCGTTATCAGAATTCGTTGCAAATTAGACCTTCAATGAAGAAGAGTCATTTACTTTACAAAGTGTTTTTTTTATAAGGACTCTAAAACATTGATTGTAGAAAGAGGTGACCAAAAAAATAAAAAGGGAAAATCTCACTTAGAGGTTGACCTGAAGAACACGCGACTGTCCCAAATTTCTAAAATCCACAGGGCAACCGGAGATGCTCTTGACAATTCTATTGATGGTCTAGAAGTTGAAAACGCTAAGTTAAAAGAAAGGATCAGAAAATTGGAAAATGCCTTAATGCCTCTTCCAATCCTCGCAAGTCCTTTGTTAATGGTTAAACCAACTACAACTGCCATTACATTGAAATGGCCTTCAATTTTACTCACAACAGTCCGAATTTACGTGGAGAAAAAAATTAAAAAGAGAATGTCAATGATAACATAAGCATGGGAGGTATCAAAAAACATTGTTTCTTTCGGCTCAAGGGCACATGCTTTTCATGAATATATGCATGCTAATTTGAAGAGTGAAGAAGGATTCTACGTTGATGGTGTCTTTCCATTTTAAATTAAAGTTTCAAAAATGACATAATTGAAAATAAGAGAAGAGGATGTGCCTTCTCCAAGTCGAATTAAATAGCTAAATGCTTGTTGGAAGGAAAAGATCAAGAATTTGAATAACATTGTCCAAGAATGTAGCGAAGTCATACTAAAAAGGGAATAATTGTTCAAAAGACTCACAGAGATAGATCTGGTAGGAAGAACTAATGATGTACAAGACCCTAAGTTAATTCTCAATTCAATGTTTCTAACAAAGAAGCAATTTGATGAGCAAGTTGAGATATTTAAGAGGTTATCAGTTGAAATTTTTTATGGGATAGTTGAATATAATGAAGAAGAAATAGACAATTGGTTGGTTGATTATTCCATGAAAAATCAAGATATTGAGGAGGCAATACATGGAATTTCTCATGACTTAAGAGTCTTGGAAGGATAATTATTCAATATTAAGATCATGCATGTTATAAATGTTGCACCAATGAAAACCTACATTGAATATTTGCTTAAAAAGACAATAGAAAAATTAACCAAAGAAGGCCAAGAAGCAGTTAATACGGTTCCTATAACCATCAATGAGGACAATAAAAGGACAATAGCAAGCAAGTGAACATAGGAGAGAGTCCATCATAGTAAGTTTATGTTGATCACATCTTGCTTTCTTTATCAGTTTTTTTCATCCAGATACTTCGCTTCTTTATCTAGAAAGGTTTAACCGAAATCTGATAACTTATTCTTGTCTTGTTTCGAGGTCTTTCTACTCTTTCATCGCCCACCATCTTATTTACACAACTTACTTATTGTTTATATTTTCTTTGTGGTCCGCGGGAGCCCCAATCCTAGTCCTAAGGACAAAGACATTTAAATTTCAAGGATTTGTATCAGACTTTATATTTTTCATAAATCCCAAAGAGAACTATTTAGAGATCATTTTTTGCTACATTTTACAACTCTGAGTTTTGAGTATAAAGTATTTTAGATTGATCTATCATTATCTTTATTTGATCTCCCCGTGTGTTTACTCTATTAAAGTTCTCTTATGCATGCAAACCATCTTCTTTTATTTTATGTGATCATAAATATTTAGTTTAACTATGATAGATGTGAGGGAATTTTGTTTATATTTTTCAAATATGTGATGTGTGAGGTTCCTTATCATCTCTCAAGAAACTTTTTTTCTTTAAAATTTTATTTTATTTTATTTTATTTATGCAATATTTATATTTCTTTGAATATCACAACATACTTTCTCAGAGTCCTACATTATTCTCAAAACCTAGAATTCCAAATAAAAT
>SNQJ01S0105605.1:0-22016 GCA_010110895.2 Picea sitchensis
AATGTTTCAAATGATCTTCCCAAATCTTGCTAAAAGTCAAAATATCATCCAAGGAGGCTACAATAAACAAGTTCGAGAAATGGTCTTAAGATATCATCCATAAATCTTATAAGTGTTGTCATAGTATTGTGTAATATAAATTGTATAATGACTCACTCATGCAATCCATGTGTTTTTTTTAAAGTAATATTCCAAATTATTCTTTGTGTATATTGTCATATTGGTATCCTTACTTCTAATCCAAATTCACGATAACACATGCTTACAATATTTGGTTGATTAGTGCCTTGATTATTTGTAGGGGATATATATATTACAATATATTAGAATATTAGAATATTACAATGCAATAGTAATGCCATATTACAATGTAATATGGCATACAATATGGTATACCATATTTCATGTAATTGTTTTTTTAAAAAAACAGTCATCGTCGCAATATCGACGCAAGTTTGTCAGAAAAAAATTACTATTTAACCACCACCATCGCTATAGCGATGAAACTTCGTCTCAATTTTCCACAAATATTCATCGCATATACAACATGTGCATCGTAAATTTGGTTTTGAGATATTGCACTCGTCGATATTACCATGGATTTTCGTCGCAAGTTGTGACAGACTTTCGTCGCACATTCAACAACTGTGTCGTAAGTTATTGGCTTGGCATAACTTTTCATCACAATTGCGACGAAGTTTCGTCGTAATTGCCACATTTCTTCGTTGTTATTGGGACAATAGTTCATCATAATTGCGACGATGCACAGGGTTAACCAATATTGAAGGTGGTGACACATGGAGAGATAATTTCATCGATGTTTCCACACACACATGGATCGTGGATATAGCAACGAAATTATTCCGACGAAAAAAAATCTCAGCTTTCGTGGAAATTGTGACGGATAAGTGTGGAAATATCAACAAAATCCATCGCAAATTTGGTCATATGTACTAGTGTGTCAGTTGCATTGGATTAAGAGCACTAAGTTTCAGCTAGTGGGGCCCCTATGCTATCATTTCATCGATCGAAAAACCATTTGTTGGAGTATCTCTGGCACTAGGGTTTTGGTCAATGAGGCATAGTGCAATTTATGAAGATGAGATCGATTTTCAAGAACACTCTGTCGAGCATTTTTATCTAGTGTAGTTGCATGGGCCTTGGCCAAACATACATGCGAGAGATTAAAAAACAACATTATGCTGCTCGATTTAGATTTTATTCCCTCGGACCAAATTGGTCACATGTCCTTGAATGGCTTGAGGAGGCGAGTTGCAACTATCGATAAAACTCAAACCGAGACTCAGATGAATGAATCGTCAGTTGCATTGGATCCAAAGCACCAACTTTCAGCTATTGGGGATCCTATGTTATCATTCCATCGACCAAAAAACAATTTGTTGGAGTATCTCCAACACTAGGATTCTAGTCAATGAGGCATAGTGCAATTTCTGAAGAGGAGGTCGATTTTAATGAACACTATGTCGAGTGTTTTTGGATAGTGTAGTCATGTGGGCCTTGGCCAAATAGACTTATGGGAGCTTACAGAAGTCTATTATGCTACTCGGTTTGGACTTTATGCCCCCAGACCAAATTGATCACATGTCCCTAAATGGCTTGAGGAGGCGAGTTGCAATAAGCGATAAAACTCAAACCAAGAATCAGATCCATGAACCGTCAGTTTCATTAGATTAAGAGAACTAGGTTTCCGCTAGTGGGGTCCCTAAGCTATCATTCCATCAATTGAAAATCCATTTTTGGAGTATCTTCGTCACTAGGGTTTTGGTCAATGAGGCATAGTGCAATTTTTGAAGATGAGATCGATTTTCAAGAACACTTTGTCAGGCATTTTTTTCCAGTGTAGTCGCATGGGCCTTGGCCAAACATACATGTGGGAGCTTATGAAAGAACATTATGCTGCTCGGTTTTGATTTTATGCCCTCAAACCAAATTGGACACATGTCCTTGAATGGATTGAGGAGGCGAGTTGCAACTATCCATAAAACTCAAACCGAGACTCATATACACTAACCATCAGCTGTATTGGATCAGGAGCACCAGGTTTCAGCTATTGGATCTCCTACATTATCATTTCATCAAATGAAAAACAATTTGTTGGAGTATCTCCAACACTAGTATTTTGGTCAATGACGCATACTACAATTTCTGAGGAGGAGGTCAATTTTAAAGAACACTATGTCGGGTCTTTTTGGCTAGTGTATTCACATGGGCCTTGGCCAATTAGACTTGCGGGATATTACAAAAGTTTGTTATGCTACTCAGTTTGGATTTTACGCCCCCAGACCAAATTGACCACATGTCCCTAAACATCTTGAGGAGGCGAGTTGCAACTCGTGATAAAATTCAATCCAGGACTCAGATGCATGAACCGTTAGTTGCATTGGATTAAGAGAAATGGCTTTCAGCTAGTGGGGCCTCTAAGCTATCATTCCCTTGACCAAAAATCCATTTGTTGGAGTATCTCCATCGCTAGGTTTTTGGTCAATGAGGCATAATACAGTTTTTGAAGATGAGCTCGATTTTCAAGAACATTCTGTTGGGCATTTTTTGCTAGTGTAGTCGCATGGGCCTTGGCCAAACATACATGCGGGATGTTAAGAAACAACATTGTGCTGTTCGGTTTGGATTTTATGCCCTCAGACCAAATTGACCATATGTCCTTGAATGGCTTGAGGAAGCGAGTTGCAACTGTTGATAAAACTCAAACCGGGACTCGGATGAACAAACCGTCAGTTGCATCAGATCCCGAGAACCAGGTTTCATCTATTGGGACTCCTACACTATCATTCCATTCACCGAAAAATAATTTGTTGGAGTTTCTCCAACACTAGGATTTTGGTCAATGAGGCATAGTGCAATTTCTGAAGAGGAGATCGATTTTAAAGAACACTTTGTCGGGTCTTTTTGGCTAGTGTAGTCACATGGTCCTTGGAAAAATAGAATTGCGGGAGCTTACAGAAGTCTGTTATGCTACTCGGTTTGGATTTTATGCCCTGGACCAAATTGACCACATGTCCCTAAATGGATTGAGGAAGTGAGTTGCAACTCGCGATAAAACTCAAACTGAGACTCATATGAACAAAACGTCAGTTTCATTGGATCAAGAGCACTGGGTTTCAGAAAGTGGGACCCCTTATCTATCATTCTGTCAACTGAAAATCCATTTGTTGAAGTATCTCCATCACTATGGTTTTGGTCAATGAGGCATAGTGAAATTTCTAAAGATGAGCTCGATTTTCAAGAGCACTATGTAAAGTATTTTTTTCTAGTGTAGTCGCATGGGCCTTGGCCAAACATACATGTGGGAGGTTATAGAACAATATTATTCTTTTCGGTTTGGATTTTATGCCATCAGACCAAATTGGCCACATGTCCTTGAATGGATTGAGGAGGTGAGTTGCAACTATCGATAAAATTCATACTGGGACTCAGATGCATGAACCGTCAATTGAATTGGATATGGAGCATCAATTTGTATCTATTGGGGCTCCTACGCTATCATTCCATCGACCGAAAAACAATTTGTTGGAGTTTTTCCAACCCTAGGATTTTGGTCAATGAGGCATAGTGCAATTTCTGAAGAGGAGGTCGATTTTAAAGAACACTGTGTCGGGTATTTTTGGCTAGTGTAGTCACATGGGCCTTGGCTAAATAGACTTGCGGTATCTTATGGAATTTTCTTATGCTACTCGGTTTGGATTTTATGCCCCCAGACAAAATTGACCACATGTCCCTAAATGGCTTGAGGAGGCCAGTTGCAACTTGTGATAAAACTCAAACCGAGACTCAGATGCACAAACCGTCAGTTGCATTGGGGCCCCTAAGCTATCATTCTGTCGACCTAAAATCCATTTGTTGGAGTATCTCCAGAAATTGCATCGACGAAACCTTGGGAAGAGGACGAAGACGCCAATTATATCAAGTCATACACCAAAACTAAGAGAGTAAAATATAAAAGTGGTAGATAGAAAAATACAAATCAAAATACAAATAATGCTGGTTAATCAAATCCATCCCTCGAGTAACGTTTCAATCGCGCTTCTCAGTTATTGTGGTTCCTTCTATATATGAGAAAAAAAAAACATAATCTGACTCTAATACCCACCAAATTTAAGTCGACCTCAACCAAACCATTATGATTCAAGGAAAGAAAATCCCCATCGATGCATGTCAATGAGGTATCTAAGATAGTGGGAGAGAATGGTCAATTATAGAGCTTGGTGTAGTCATTCACAAGATAATCTATGAGATGGTGGGATACACATGCATCTCCACTATAGACATGGATTTTCATGACTAAATACTTCACCAAACATTTCAGGGGGAAGAAGCTATCAACCACAACAAATATTCCCAACTTTAAACTAGGATTTGATCCTCTCACCCATGTCAAAGACTTTGAGAGAAAATGGAGAAAAAATTGGTACAAGGAAAAAAGGTTTGGCCTCAATTGTTTTCTAATACATTGGATGATATGCCTTATAAATGGTATAAAATAGAAGATGCACAAAGAGAAACCTTCACCTAGAAGGACCTCAGAGAAAACTTCATCAAAGATTTTTCTTTTAACCCTGCAGAAACAAACTTGACTGACACAATAAATAAGAGATTGCATTAAACAACAAGGCACCAAAATAAAATAGACAAAAAGGGAAAGCACAGGTTGACATATGGTAGACCTCGACTTGTAATTTCATAGCATGCCATAATTAAAGGATTCATACCGCATGTCGAATTGACATGGAAAATGAATTTTTTCTTAGAAAAAGATCCAGATGGAGAAAGGACCATAGAGAGATAGCCAAACAAGTAAAATATGTATTGAAGTTGTTAAAGCATGATAACCATGAATCCTCAAACCAAGTCAAATTCCCAACTGCTTACAATGAAGTCCATCA
The DNA here is from genome assembly GCA_010110895.2 of Picea sitchensis. NCBI lineage: Eukaryota > Viridiplantae > Streptophyta > Pinopsida > Pinales > Pinaceae > Picea > Picea sitchensis. The sequence continues at coordinate 4,920 of SNQJ01S0105605.1, forward strand.
AGCAGAGTGTAAATTAGATGAATCTAAGCCACCAAAATGGATGCATGTAGAAATAAACTTCAAAGAAGTCGACATATCAAATGATGGTTGACCAAAAATGGCTCGCATTGGTGACTACTGGACTAAAACGAAAACCATGAGGATATTTGACCTTCTAAAGGAGTATCGATACGTCTTTTCCAGGGTGTTGGGAACCTATAATATTATAGGGTAATCAGGATGATAATTGATATCTATATGATGAATTGTGGGTTGAAAAGAATGTTTTTCTTGCAAAAATATTTTCAAAAAGACCCTAAAGCAGATTGCTCATGGTGCATAGTGAAAATGCAAAGTTCACAAAAGGCTCTCAGCACCTCTCCTCGAGATGTCGTAAAATAAATGATCTTCATGTTCTATGGATATTTACATCACTTGTCTCTCAGGTTTATTATACTTCACATGGTTTCCAAAGAAAAAGTGAGAAAGGCGTAGTGTGGGCCACTGCACTACTATGAAAAGAAATCAACTTCACAAGATATAAAATACTGTCATTGTTCATTTATAAATAATCTCTCACTCATCATCAACCATTTCCTCATAATTTTAAAGCCATACATTTTCAAAAAAATCAAGTTTTGCCTCCAGTCATTGCATTTTTGGGCAACCAAGAGTATAGGCCTGTGTAAAAATTCCATATCCCTATTCCCTCATATTTTAAACCTCCCTCCACTTCTCTAAGGTCCCTAACATCCCTCCCCACCTCCTAAATGTTCTCTACACTCATCCCTACTCCCTAACCACCTCATTCTATCATCTAAACTTACCAAATTCCTATCCCGTGCCCCCTAGAAAACTTTGTTTTCTCTCTTCTTGTCCACTAGGGTTTGCTTGCCAATTGCTACTCATGGAAGTAAATAAGACTCCCTATAAAAAGGTAGGTTATATATTCATTTATGAGCCCACTTCAGCACACGACAACATGTCTTCACCATTTCTCAAGAGATCATTCAAGAGACCAATCATCTGCCACACATAGGGACAATCTTACTTCAAAATTGGTTTCTGAAATAAGGAAGACGAATTGGGAAAAGGTGAAAGAATGTTTTGTCCATAATAGAACAAGGAACAAAAACCTCCTTCAGTTTATACACAGGTGTTATTATTTGAGATAAATTCCCAAAATACAATTGCTATGGGAGAGTTGCTACACTTCTAGAGTAGTCTTGGGAAAATGCATTGTTCTTTATCATGGAGTATCCAAATGAATTTATTGATGTGTCAACTGATAACTAGACATCCACATACTTCCAATGAGCTAGAAATATCCTAATTTGGAGCACAGGAACCCCTCCAAAATTCACTTGTGAGAGTATGTTGCGCTTTTTCACCCCCACACTGTGTTTTTGGAGTAATGATGGGAGAATTGATTTTTGAGGGGCTATACTTGATCATTTTCAGTTCTTGAGGGGTACATTGTGTAGAAGACAGAGAGAGATTTCCAATTCGCTATCATGATCCCAATTTGGATTTCAGGAAGGCCTCCAAAAGTGGCCTGTAATCCCACGCTATGGTTCTTCTTCACACGCTGGGCTTTTTCCAAAAGGCCTGTTATCTTCAACAGTTTGACTTTTTTTACCCTTGTTGATGTAATTAATGAATTTTATTGATGTAATGATGACATGGAGGTGTAAGTATTCTAGGTAATGGTCACATAAGGTATATGTATTGTGCCTTTCAATTACATTTCAATTTCCATTATGGCATGCCTTCTAAAATCCAATGCAATTTTTGATGCACACACCATAAGGAAGCTAATTTGAGCATTGAATTTGTTGCTAAAATTATGCAAATTACACTTTGACACTAAAATTGGCACTAAATATCCAAAAAGGAAGAAAAATATGGTCCTAAATACAAAATGATGTTTTGTGTCAACTTTAGCGCAAGAAATGTCACTCAATGAAAACAAAAGACACTAAAAGGGATGGTAAAGTTAGAACTAATCACATTGTTTATCCTTATTCTCTAAACCTCACTAAAAAAAACCTATTTTCCCAAGAGTCACTCATAAATTTATTTGTTGGCAAAGGAAAACGGTCTTCCTTCTTGCATGAGAATTGTGCCTATGCCTTTTCCCGAGGAATCACATTCCAAAAAAAAAGTCTTCATGAAGTTAGGAAGATCAAGTAATGGGGTTGTACACATAGAATCCTTCAAATCATGGAAGGCTTGATCTACTACTTCAATCCAACCAAAAACATATTTCTTAATTAAGGAAGTGAGAGGAACAATAAGTTTTCCACAGTTCTTGACAACGTTTCTATAATCCTTATTAGACCAAGGAAACCTCGTAAACATTTAAGAATCTTAAGATGTGCCCAATCCTCCATTGCTTCAATATTTTTTTGGGTTCACTCATACACCATCCTTACTAACAATATGGCCCAAATATTCCACTTCTAATACATCAAAGGTACATTTGGACCTTTTGATAAATAATTGATGATGATAAAGTAGTTGTAAGACCTAATCCACATGGGTAACATGGGATTACCAAGTTTTATTGTAGATTACGATGTCATCAAAACAGACAATGACAAGATGATGTATAAAGGGTTTAAAGATGTGGTTCATGAGACTTTGTAAGGTGGATGGTGCATTGCAAAGGACAAAGGGAATCACTAAGAAATCATAATGTCATTCATGAGTGAAAAAATAAATTTTAGGAATATCAATTTCCTTCATACGAATTTGGTGACAGCCAGGATGGAGATAATGTTGGGTAAAAAATTGAGCACCTTTAATTTCATCGAAAATATCATGAATGACGGGAATGGGAAATTTATCCTTGGCCATTATATTTTTGAGAGGGTGAATGTAAAGACACGTATTCCAAGTTCCTTGTTTTTTTAGTACCATGACAACTAGTGATGAATACGGACCAGTACTAGGGAAGATAACACCTACAACTAGCAATTCTTGAATAATATTTTTAATTTCACTTTTTTAGGAAATTGGTGGTGATGAGGGTGGAAATTGGGTGGGGGAATACTAGGTATGAGTGGAATAGAATGATCATGTGCACCACAAGAGGGTGTTATTCCTTGGGGGGTTTCAAATATTGATTGGTGTTTGGATAAGACTAATTGCATGTTAGGAGGGATGGGTTGGGAGGGGATATCAAAGGCTTGAATGTCATGGAACTAGGAAACAATACCCAAATTTTTTAATGTGTTTTCCCATGCAATGTAAGTTGATGATATTTGGAGAGCCTACTATGATTCCTTGGAAAGTGTCACAAAACCCTGCTTTCAATTAGGATAATGAATTTACAATTCTTGATGTAGGCAATTAATTTAAGGGTTCAAATAGTAAAAATACCATTCAAGTTATGTAGGGAGATTTGGGGTTCCACATCTTGTTGATTAGAGGGAGTGTCATAAACTAGTTGAGGAAAATGTTCTTGAGGGATAACATCACTATCATCTTCTAAAATATCCTTGGAAGTGGCCATAAATATTTTCTACTCCTTCCATTTGTGCCCAAGAAAATATTTTTCATCAAAATTATAGTAGATACATTTAAGTTAACGTTTTTCCATTTCAACATGAGTTAATTTATGGATATTGAGAGGAGGAGATGGAAGAGAGCGGTTGGTGGGATGAGGATTGGGATTAAAGGATTTTTTTTTTTTATCTACCACTTTTATATTTTAGTGTCTTAGTTTTGGTGTATCGGCAATGATGATCCATGCAACAATTCTCATTGTGGGTTGGGCTCAACATTATCTCGATATTATTGTATGAATTGATATAATTGGCCTCTTGGTCCTCTTCCCAAGGTTTCATCGACACAATTGCCGGAGATACACCAACCATGGTAATTGAGTTGGATTTTATACCTAGGTCTTGTGTTTTGTTGAAGAATATCAAGGCTTCATGGGGACCTAATGATTGCATTCCAATCAAACAATGAGCAAGATTTTCAAGAACACTTTGTCTAGAATTTATTTCTAGTATAGTTGCATGGGCCTTGGCCAAACATACATGCGAGTGCTTACGGAACAACATTATGCTACTCGGTTTGGATTTTATGCCCTCAAACCAAATTGGCCACATGTCCTTGAATGGATTGACGAGTCCAGTTGCAACTATTGATAAAACTCAAACCGAGACTCGGATGCACGAACCGTCAGTTGCATTGGATCTGGAGAACCAAGTTTCATTTATTGAGGCTCCTACACTATCATTCCATCAACTGGAAAATAATTTGTTGGAGTATCTCCAACACTAGGATTTGGTCAATGAGGCATAGTGCAATTTTTGAAGAGGAGGTCGATTTTAAAGATCATTATGTAGGGTCTTTTTGGCTAGTGTATTCATGTGGGCCTTGGCCAATTAGACTTTTGGGAGCTTACAGAAGTCTATTATGCTACTCGGTTTGGATTTTATGCCCCCAGACCAAATTGATCACATGTCCCTAAATGGCTTGAGGAGGCGAGTTGCAACTCGCGATAAAAATCAAACCAAGACTCAGATGCACAAACCATCAATTGCATTGGATTAAGAGCATTAGGTTTCAACTAGTGGGGCCCCTATGTTATCATTTCATCGACCGAAAAGACATTTTTTGGAGTATCTTTGTCACTAGGGTTTTGGTCAATGAGGCATAGTGCAATTTTTGAAGATGAGCTTGATTTTAAAGAAAAATTTGTCAGGCATTTTTTTCTAGTGTAGTCACATGGGCCTTGGCCAAACATACATGCGGGAGCTTACGAAACAACATTATGCTGCTCGATTTGGATTTTATGCCCTAGGACCAAATTGGCCACATGTACTTGAATGGCTTGAGGAGGCGAGTTGCAACTATCAATAAAACTCAAACCATGACTCAGATGCATGAATGTTCAATTGCATTGGATCTAGAGCACCGGGTTTCAACTATTGGGGCTCCTATGTTATCATTCCATCGACTGGAAAACAATTTGTTGGAGTATCTCCAACATAAGGATTTTGGTCAATGAGGCATAGTGCAATTTCTGAAGAGGAGGTCAATTTTAAAGAACACTGTGTTGGGTATTTTTGGCTAGTGTAGTCACGTGGGCCTTGGCCAAATAAACTTGTAGGATCTTACAGAAGTATGTTATGCTACTTGGTTTGGATTTTATGCCCCCAGACCAAATTGAGCACATGTCCCTAAATGGCTTGAGAAGACGAGTTGCAAATCGTGATAAAACTCAAACCGAGACTCAAATGCACGAACCATCAGTTGAATTGGATTAAGAGCACTAGGTTTCATCTAGTGGGGCCCATAAGCTATCATTCTGTCAATCGAAAGTCCATTTGTTGGAGTATCTTCGTCACTAGGGTTTTGGTCAATGAGGCATAGTGCAATTTTTTAAGATGAGATCGATTTTCAAGAACACTCTGTTGGGCATTTTTTGCTAGTGTAGTCACATGGGCCTTGGCTAAACATACATGTAAAATCTTACAGAACAACATTATGTTGCTCGATTTGGATTTTATACCCTCAGACCAAATTGGCCACTTGTCCTTGAATGGCTTGAGGAGGCGAGTTGCAACTATCAATAAAAATCAAACCGAGACTCGGATACACGAATCGCCAGTTGCATTCGATTCGGAGCACCAGGTTTCATCTATTAGGGCTCCTACGCTATCATTCCATTGACCAGAAAACAATTTGTTGGAGTATCTCCAACACTAGGATTTTGGTCAATGAGGCATAGTGCAATTTTTGAAGAGGAGGTCGGTTTTAAAGAACACTATGTCAGGTGTTTTTGGCTAGTGTAGTCATGTGGGCCTTGGCCAAATAGACTTGTGGGAGCTTACGGAACTGTTATGCTGCTCAATTTGGATTTTATGCCCCCAGATCAAATTGACCACATGTCCTTAAATGGATTGAGGAGGCGAGTTGCAACTCACGATAAAACTCAAACCAGGACTTGGATGCATGAACCGTCAGTTGAATTGGATTAAGATTACTATTTTTTAGCTAGTGGGGCCCCTATGCTATCATTTTGTCGACCATAAAACCATTTGTTGGAGTATCTCCGGAACTAGGGTTTTGGTTAATGAAGCATAGTGTAATTTCTGAAGATGAGGTTGATTTTCAAGAACACTCTGTCGAGTGATTTTGGATATGGTATTGGTATTGGTATGGTATGGTATTGTATTGGTATTAGTATTGGTATTGGTATGGTATTGGTATGCATATAATTTTGGTATGCAATGGTATTGATATTGGTATGCAATGGTATGGTATTGCAATTGGTATTGGCAATGTTATTGGTATGGAATGGTATGGTATTGGTAATGGTATTGGTATGCATATCATTGTCAATGCATACCATTTCCATTGAATGGTATGCAATGGTATTGGTATTGGTATGCAATGGTATGGTACTTCTATGGTATTGGTTTTGGTATTTTTATTGGTATTCAATGGTATGGTATTGGTATTGGTGTGTTATTGGTATGGTATTGGTATTGGTATGTTATGTTATGGTATTGGTATTGGAAATGGTATTGGTATTGGTATTGGTTTGGTATTGGTATTCTATGTAAATTATCTTTATCCCATGTTTTTCTTATGCTAAATCAATCTCAATTGTTGAAACATAATTCGTTTCATGCTCTATTTTTTAGGATTTGGCAATTAATTGTTTCAGTGTTCCTATAGGTGAATTCACATTATAGTGCTCACTTACCCTCTAACTTTGTTTTCCTCAATAATCACACTACAAAAAGAATGCCATGTTTAAGATTTCTTCATTCTTGAGGTGCATCATGAGTTTGACAAAGTAGTGAAACACCATGTTTTACCTCCCCATGTAATGATGATCATTATAACATCATTTGTGGGGAACTTAGACATGTAACTAAGCTTCACTAGAATTTATTAAAACTTCACATGTGCACACAGAGGTAGTTTTTGGGAGTACTTATTTGCCTAGTGACCAACCCCTCATGTAATGGTGACCTGTACTACTAGGTCCTTTTTATCCACCTCTTATCCCTTATCTCTTAATGAGCTTATTGATTACCTTTATGTTTTTGTGTTTCTTGTTAGAAAAAAGAGGATCACATAGAAATAATATAAAATAGATGCAGAAATAAAACAAATGCCCCTTTATTCCATATTCATTGAACTCATCGGGTACATACATCACACAGTAGGATTAAATAAGGCTATGCAGGTATTACTAGTCCATGATATTAGATCATATGAGTATCAATTAAATGGAAATCATTCATGCAATGGTTGTATAACCTCTACTGCCAAATTACACTGGTTCCAGTAGTAGGTTTACCATTGAATAGGAATGAATATGGGAAAACAATACAACTCGTAACATGTAATGACAACTTATTAGAGAAACAAGGCATTCACCTTTCCCATATTCATTGATGTCATTGCCTCAATAAGATTGGTATAATACAGGAAATAAGTCAGTTAGTCTTAATATTCATACTGTATCTTCCTAGGAATGATACCACTTTAATCATACAAAATCTTCATAGTGAGTTCGATAACCTGTAGATACGAGTTATGCTTTGAGTGTCATATCATGTAGTTTCCATAACAAGATCTTAGTAATAGGGATCTTAGTATGATTCCAGTCATTGTGTTGTTTAGTGATGTTTGGTATATGATAAGAATAGATAGAATAATGGTCACACTAAGGTGTGAGGAGGCTTCCTAGAGTAGTGTGCCCTTGGTCAAAGTCATAGGAAAATTGTAATTAGAATTAGGGGAAAATAGAAACAAATGATGCCTTTTTTATTTTTCTATTCACAAGATCAGCAGATATGATAAAATAAATAAACAGATCTAAATTAAAATAACTAGAATTAATGGATATATAAACTTATATGCTGAAAGGAGAAATCACACTTGATCTGATGAACTAGTCTACAGTACAGTTGGAATGGTTGGCCCCGTGTGTTTCTCTTCAACTGTATGGCCCTATGTTAGTCTTGAGCTTCCCTCAATTGATGAAGAAATATCTTAAAGTATCTACCAAAATCATTCAACCTCCATAAATATATAAAAAATCAATACAAGTAATATTTGTAGCACATTATTTACTCTAAGATGCATTTTTACGAGAGTGTCAGAACATACCTGAATGAGCTCATCTTGGTTTTGAGAATAATTTATTGGAGCCACACGTCTAATATTTGATCAAACTGCCTCCCTTGATTTGAAGTAGCAACAACGAAGTCAAAATTGGCTTTGTTGTTTCTCTGTTGGATCGAGGGATGTATGCTCCAAGATTAAACAACTCCAATAAATTATTATCTACTTAACAGGGCCAACCACGTGAAAGAGAAAGCTCTTATGGCCNACATCACTCTCAATTCCCCAATACCCAACATATAAATCTATTGAAATATTTACAGCAAAAGCAAACATATTAAAATATTAAAATATTCGTGTACATCATCATATAGTACTTGTACCTAGCCTATTATTATTATCTCTATAGTTCCTAATCATTTCATCAATATCTATGTCTTCGTTCTCTAAGTTCTCTTCAAAATCTTATTGTGATTGCATCCTATCACGCAGATCATGCCTAGTTGTGGGGTACTCATGGTGTAATGGAGGTCGTTTTGATGAGGGATCACCTACTAAAGAAAAAAATAAAAAATTTAAATGGCCAGTTTTTAAATATCATTGAACTAGTTCAATAATATTAAAAAAAACACCTGCAATGTAATTATTTACCTAGTGCATTGGTTGGCACCATTGGAATGGTTTCCCCTGCATGATCCTCTTCAACTATACGAGCCTCAAGTACAACATTATCTTCCATTAAGACCACAAACTTTATAAGGACAATCATAAATGTATAAGTAAAAAAAAATACTAGTACAAAATGTATAACTACAAAATTATTAAGTATATGATTAAAATACAACCATGTTTCCGTCATGTGCCATCTCGGTCATAGCACCATCGTGGGGCCGCTCCCCTATGGAAAATTGGGAATGAATGGGATCAGAACCATCTTCTGGTTGCAAACTACTATCAACGCACTACTCTCCAAAAGTACTAGTGCGTTCGTTGATAGTGTTGCTCCCCTGATTAAAACAAAGTTGTAAACATTAATAATATCCAGCATGACCATATTCTTTTAATAATAAAGGTTAATGTGGATTGAATTTTATTTACCTTATCCTGCAAAGTGGTTCTTGGTATCTACCCCAAGATTTTTCGGTGTTCAACTACCGCTTTAGAGACGTACTTATAACCAAGCTTGAGGTCTTCCTCTGTGGTTTTAGTACCAAACTCATCACCCTGCATTTCATAAGAGTATTCATTTTTTATGTTATTAGATGCAATTACCTAGAAGTTTTAAGGCGATACAAATAATATATTTAGGTACTTACAATTCATGACTGCAACTTCAAGTAGCCGCCCTGGCATTGCCTGTGTTGGCCACATTTGAAAAGCCTTTCTTTTATGGCCTTTGACGCGTCAGTCAAACTATCATCAAAAGTTTCAAGTATGTTAATATATACCACAATTTTATTTACATCTAAAAAAAATTGAAGGTATTCAATTGAAATTGTAATTTACCTTCTGGTACCAAAGGGTGTTTTTCCTTCATCTGGCAATTTCTTCTCTTTTGCATCCTCAATGAGGGCCTTCCACTCTCTCTCTAGAATCATCATAGGATGCTCGTACCTATCATTTTGTTTCAAGTTATTCCTATATTTTTCTCGCGCATATTTTAAATATTGGCCAGTTGTAGTGGTGACCAAGGTCTTATTAAAAGTATCTACACCAAAAAGGATTTCTAGATAATCCATCAATTTTTTTTTGAGGTTGGAATTATGGGAATTTTTCCTCTCCCGTATGGTGGGCCCAAAAATCAGCAAAGCCTTATTCTCCAAGGACCTGTAAAACTCGTTGTTCCCTACATGCAAAATGATTATATGATTATTAATTTAAAAATAATAATTTAGATTATTTATATTTGTCTACATAGAGAACATGAAAAAAACAAAATTTTAAAAATTACCTGGGACTTTAACCTTATTTAATGGAATCCCTTCCTCATTGACCATAAAGGTGGCCTTAAGGGTCCCTGTGTTGGTCACACGTCTTTCTTTAAGAAAAGAAACCATATAGTTTGTTAAATCATCGGCCTCATCTCCGTCACCACCTCTAGAGCCTACCTATGTGGCCGCTTCCTCGATGGGCGTGTCATGGCTCCCACCTAATGGTGTGGAAGGTGGAAATATGAATAGTTGCATCCTGGAATCTATATGAGGGCTTGTTTTGGGACCCTTTAGCATCTATGAAACACCACTACTACCCATACCATGCATGCCAGTGTTAGCAAGATCGAAAAATCTCTATATAAGAAAGAAAAGGTTTTTTCGTTTAGATAATGTAAAAGCTAAAAATCAAGATTTCATAATTGATCTTATTACATAAAATAAAACCACTTGAAATTATGGTTATTACCTTATATGTCTTAAGCCTTGTCATAACTTATCTGATCCTTTCTTCAACCTCAAGAGTTTGATCTAGAATATATAACAAGTGAGCTAGTTCCTTGTTTCCTTTATTGATCTTTTTCATTATTAAAATCATAGGGTCGGGGGATTCAAACAAATCCCTTTCAGCGAGCAACTAATAATCATCATCATGTCCCACTAACTACATATTCGACAAAATAAATGATAATTCAGTTATGTAAACAAATAAAATAATTGATCACCACAAAAATAAAATGCACATTAAATGCAATTCGAAAAGTGTTGTTCATTTACCTGTTATGAGGCTGCTATTGATTTACCACGATCATCCTACCACATTATAATAAAATCAGAACTGCGATCATTATCATGAGAAATAAATTCAAATGTATGAGAAATTCAAATGTTGATAACAAAAATAGAATACACTGAGTACTAAACAGACCGAAGCTCTCCAAATGGATTAACACCATAAAGAACATAATGAAAATCATAAAATACAAGAGGCATAGCTTATAGGTTTGGTAAATTAGTATAAGTATTTCCCCCATAATAGCAACATCTGTATCTATTCAATTCAAATTGTAATCAATCAATATTTCTTCCCCTGCAGCTATTGATTTTATTTCACATACGAACACATGGTTTCCTTCATGCCCCTCAAATATGAAATTGGGTCACTTATTTGTGGTCATGGGTCGTGTACTGTTTATAAACCCTGAAATATTCCCCGTTGCTTTTAGCCTTCCGTCAATGTAGATAGTTTCTCCTTTATTTTGATCATTGTCTTTTAGTTGTATATAATTTGCAACCAAGCCATATCTTCACATACTTTTTGTATATTGGACTCTTCATATCCAATCTTTGTAGATATAACAAGGTCTGATGTACTCCATCAATTCAATTAATCCATCATAAAAGACCTTTATGCCATCCATGGAAAATAGCCCCAAACCATGTAATGATGATGGAGCAGTCCAGTATATCCTTTCGTTTACACAAAAATCAGTGCTTATTTCAGGAAGATCCTTGGGTACCCATTGTTTCACTATATGTTTGTACCTCAAGGGAATCGTGATGTCATCGATTCTCTCATGATCATAAGAACATGATCCCCCTTCCACAAGAAACAATTCCATGTGTCTATGGAATTTTATTCTGATCTTCTCACCTCTAGCTGATCTTCGCCTGTTAGACCTACTAGATGTCTCACTTTCCTTTATTCTACCTGAACTTTCCTCACTCAATGCAGATAGATCTGGAAAATACCCATTTTCTTGTACATCCTATAAAAGCATTAATGACAAAAGCAATCAGTCAATCAAGATGTACCACTAGTTCATTACTAGTATCCTATTAGTATCATAGTAAGCTCATAATGATTACCATAGTGTTACTCTTTCTAGTATCCTATTATGTTGGGAATTTTTCTCTTATAACTTTACCCTAAGATTTTTTGGAAAATTTAAAGACAACCCAAATCATGGTATTTCTGAAAAAAATGAACAAGAAAGGTGGAACTTTAACTCAACGAAAACACTACCCTCGTTGGAAATATGAACCCAAGGAGAAGAAACAGTAGAAAATTAAAGGTGGCATATACATGTCAAAAGGGAGAGAGAAATTGAGAGTAAAGTACATTTTTAAGTAACAAATATGAGATTTTTTATTGATTCGTATCTTCACAACTCCCAATGTGTCTTCACAACACCTGAGTTTGTTCACAACTCTAGATGCAATCTTACAACTCTCAAGGCATTGATCAGAATGGCATAGGCAGTTTGGGGATATTCTTCAAGCACATGGACCTCTCATGCCATGCAACGTTACAAATATTGGAGTGGCAACTTGTTTGTTCATTTAGAGGTATGTGTCACATAGTTTGATGGATGAACTCCTAGTTTGATCGATGTTGGATATTGACGAGAAAACATGCCTCCTAGATAAGACCTCGATGGATAAGATTTTTGTGGAAATGAACTTGGGAGATGGATTTTCTTGAAGGAATTGATATCTTCAAATTGACATCATGGACACCAAATACACTAGGCAACGCAATTTTCTTGGAGAATGAAAACAACAGATTTCAATGGAGGATTTACTTAAGGGTACACACATTTTCTTTACCATGTTAAGAAGACACCATAGTGCTACCCTTCTACTTGGAACTAACACTATTTAAAGAAAATAAATGTATATTTTCCATAATGTTTTCTTATTACACCCATACTAATTTGAGAGAATTGTTCCAAACATTCGATGATGTGAGCATTAGTAGGATATGGCACCTCATTTTATCCTGGGTCAAGCTAAAAAAAAATAAAAATTGAGAAGTCTTAATCAAAATTTCAGTCAGTGAATCAACTTACATCAATGTCTTATTTGAGGCTATCTTAGGCTCCTTTTTTAGAGGACTTATTTGTTATTTTGGAGGGTTAATGGAGGACTAGTACATTAATCCATATACTTCTCTAGGATTAATGGATTTATCTTTGATCCATAGACAGATACTAATCTCTTTTTCCTTGTATCTTTAGGAATTTATGTCCCTACTTTCTTCATTATATACCCATGAAAATAAGGAACGTAGTTGAGCATGTCCCACATAGGAGTTAGGATACCATATGAAACGATGAAGCATGCAATAGTTGTGTAAATCAAATTCAAACATCAAATTCCTTTCCTTCTCATTCCACCGATAATAAATCTCAATAAAATATCTCTAATTGTCCAATTGGAAGGGTAGGTACTTGTCAATCTTACTCAACTTAAACATGTTCTAATGCTCTCCCAGATACATGGTGTAAGTCCTTGTTGGGGTTCTATAAGATAACATCTCCTCCATAACTTTATCTACTCTAGTGATAGATCTCTCTAAAATGCCATTTTTTCAAACTTTCACTTACTCCCTCCATCTTTGTTATTAGGGTTAAGTTCTTATTTTCTAGTTGTTGTATGGTATCCATGTGTTTCATTTTGAGAAATTGAGACTTAAATTGTTGGTCAGAAATAATTTTTTCATGCCACATTAAAGAAATTTGTGTACCTCTACTTTCTACTTCCCTCCTTGACTTTGCACTGATTATTTATCCAAGGACCTCTTCCCTTGCTTCCTCCAACTAGTATAGGAGGTCTTGTACATCAGTATCATCACTTCCTATATTAGTTTTTTCTTGGGTTTCTTCCATGCCCATTGCAACACTGGAAGGAGGGATTTTTTTTATGCTATATGTGGTCATTGCTTTCTCTATGGTCATTTTTATGGTCAGTGCTTTCTCTATCCATCATTTTCTACTTCTTTATTGACTCCTTAATGTGGTATACTTCTTCATTTCTAATAGATTTAACTTGCAAAGATGAAAAATACTCATCGCTTTTTGTTAAGAATCCATCCCATGAAATCAATGTGGTTTCTTGACCAAAGTATCACATATGAGTAACTTCACAAGCCCAAAGTATCAAATATGCGTAACTCTGACCCTAATGGCAGAGTAATCTATATTTGTTTGTCTTGTTGGGAAGAAACACAATGACTCATTTCTTTTATGCGGAAGAGGACTAGAAAAAAATTCTATGAAATTCCAGTTCTATGTAATAGACTAAAATCCCTTTGGAAGAATCGATGGTAGAATTTATTTAAGGAAGAAAATGTTGGGAGGTGCATTGATGGAATTTGTGGGAGAGGATATCCTTGTATTGCAATGTTTGTGGCAGGGATTCGATAAAGGGGAGCTTTGATAAGGGGAATGAGACCCCACAACAAATCATGTTTAGGAAAAAATGATCTATAAAAGAAAATGAAATTTGTCTACATAGCAAGAACGTTGTGGAAATAATTACTGATCTTTGCGGCATTGCTCCTTTATTGGTGGGGTGATCTCCTCTATCCCAACTTGTTGTCGATCAGGGTCAGCTGAGTATTTTTAGTGTGGGTTCTGAAATTTGGGTGCAATACTGATCGTGGGTGGGGTTTTGTTTAGTTGGGGTTTTCAAATTTGGGCACTGCTAGGTTTTCTATAATGGTCAGGTTTTGTTTGCTAATTTTTTTTTTTATATATAATATATATAATTATTATATGTTTTTTTTTGGTTTATAATATATGGTTTTTTTTTTTGGTTTATATATGATATATTTTATATAATAATATAATTAATATATATTATATTGAGGGCGTAACAATTAAGAACATGAGTTTACTCCCTAGAGGTCATAGGTTTACGAAGATCTGATTGTAATGACAATGAAGATGACAGTGACGATGATGATGACATTAATGGAGGACTTATTTGACCCAAATGTACTAGTCCTTCTAGAGAAGTAACCAAATGACCCAATTAATTTTTCCAACGTCAGCTTTCAGGGTTTTCAATACTAGTATGTATGCAAATTTAATGGTTTTCTTTCATTAATACTATGAGTCCACAGTCTAATATACCACTGGTACAAATTATTGGTCTTACTGCCAACACATGGATTCAATTTACTTCCCTTGAATATCTCCACTGCTCTGCCTCTTTCAGATGGGGTTATGACTCGATTCCAATCACCAGTGTTGTAGCTAACACTGATGTCTATGCAAAACCTTTGTAAATAAATCCACCACCACTTGGACAACTAATAACAGGCTCTATAAATCCTCAATCCAAGGCTAATGACTCAACTCCGCAACTACCAAGTTTGGTCTCTATGCTTTAACTCACAATCAAGTGGGGCTACTCGAATACTCCATCATACACAGTGTTGCTTCGGGCTAAACGCGGTAAATCAAAACAACGACCAGTGGTGCGGGTGGTGCTTGCTGGGTGGTTTTCTCCTCTACCTCTGTCGGAATGAGTTTTTCTCTCTGAACCTGACCTAAGTAATGAAAGAACGATGTATGGGGAATCGAGACTGGTTTTTGCTGACTTTTTCGAGGTACCTCCCTCCCACCAACCTTCCTCCCACTAAGTTTATTGACATTATTGTAATTATTTTATTATTATTATTATTATCACTATTAATTAATTAATTTGTTTTTCATGTGATTCATCCTTAAATTACATAGAATAGAACATTATCATGTCAAGAAATCTACCATTATGAGTTAGTTCGATTAGTCGATGCCTAAACCCATCATCTAGCCACCTCCCCAACGTTTTTTTGACCATCTAGACACCTTCATTTTTATCCAAAACACAACAATAGGAGTATTTGTTTCAATGCTCTTCAATGTTGGCAAGAAGGTTATAGTATAGGACACCAATACAAGTGGGGATACCATTGAATACTTGTGTATAACTATATCCTTCTTAAATCCAACAACACTATAGCCTCATACATGGCTATCTTATATGCCATTCACTTTCACAACATGATCATACGTCCTAACTTTCCTTGGTGATTACCTCATAACCAACATGAAATGACATGACATTCTTCATATCATTAATGCATTAATAGATTTTTAACATTCTTTATCTGTCTAATATTTCTTACCTTTACCATACCCCACCTGGGTATCATTCATATAAATGCATTCAAACATTATAAACATATCAACTTATGATACCAAAGAATGCTTGAAGGATTTGTTATCCAATTTCTTTTCAGTGCTCATGCAACATTGGCATTACCAATTTCATACCTATAAGGTTTCCATCAACATATTTGATGTTACCTAATCCACTAGTGACTTATGTAAAATCAAATGACCCCTTATCCAAACTATTGGCAAGCATCCTCTCATCCTTATTCTTTCCAATGAAGTTGACTATCATAGGTGGTTGCATCATCAACATCTTCAACCATGTCCTCAACCATTCCTAGTTATGCAATCACATCAACCGCATTTAATCATCACACCATGGTCATTGCATATGTAACAAAAAACCACTTTTAATCAATATGCAATACCATATATGCTCAAGCATATCTATATGCACTCTAGTAGATATTAACTCTCAATATGCCCACTAGTACATATGCATTCCAACTAGTTTATTCTCTTGCATTTTCCAGCATTCATATGCCTTATTTATCTACAATAGAACCCAAAGAGTTATAAACATAAAATCAAGAGAAGACGTAAGGAATTCTCCCTTCCAATTCCTCTTCATATGATGGAACTCTACACCATAGCTAATCATTTTCATGACCTTTATACCAAATACACATTAGATCATTAGCTATATGGTTTTCTCACACAATTAGCAATTCACTAGATGTATACACATTTGTACTTGCTACGTTTAAAAATTTGCAACTCTACTCTACAAACAAAATAAACGTTAAGGTGACAAAATCTCCCTCTTTATCAGTAAAAAAATTAGGGGTGAAAAATTTCTCATGGGAGAAATAATGCATACTCAAATGTTGAGGGATGAATATTTATCTTTATAATGTTTTAAATGGTTTAGCCGAAAAATATGTATATTAGATAAGTCATTATCCTAGTGAAAAATAAAATATAATGTTGTGAATTGGTGTTTTTTCATTAATATTTCACGTTGAACTTGAAATTTGCCACAAATTTTTGGATTTATTGCAATGGAATGCCAAATTCGCCTAGATTTATGAGACTCTTTGCAATAGAGTGTCGAGTGTTACAGGTATGAACTAACT
>SNQJ01S0105605.1:22026-63919 GCA_010110895.2 Picea sitchensis
TGCTTTTCTCAACTCCAACTGCAGTTTCCCTTTCTTTCATTCTTTCTTCTGCTTTTCGCATGCCAACATTCTCCCTGATTTTCTGAACTGGCTCTTTGCATGCCTTCTCTACGCATGCCACCTCATGCACCGTTGTGTTCCTCCTAACTTAACTGCCAGTCTAATTTTAGACTGAAAGTCCTTCCACCGTCCAGAGTGATTAGAGAAACCCAACTGGCGAACACCCGCAAAAACTGGATTTAGCGATGTCAAGCTTCGTTGATTGTGCATTATAGCCATTTGATGTTGGCCACACCAATCGCGTTGTGAATGGCATCATTTGTGCTGTCTCTTAAAGAAAAACGATTGGTAACTTTTGTTGCTAGTCATGGTCGTGGCTAAGGCGTGCGTTTTATCAGTAAATATCCAGCGTTGTTTCAGCATAGTTTCTAGCACTGTGTTTCAGCCCAGCACTGTGTTTCAGCATATGTAACATTACTGTGTTTCAGCTGTTACAGCACTGCGTTTCAGCATAAGTTCCAGCATCTGTGATTCAGCTTCTGTGTTCCAGCTCTGTTTCAGCACTGTGTTTCAACATCTGTGTACCAGTTTCTATGTTCCGGCATTTGTGTTCCAACACTTGTGTTTCAGCATCTGTGTACCAGTATTTGTGTTCCAGCATCTGTGTTCTAGTTTCTATGTTCCAGCATTTGTGTTCCAGCACTTGTGTTTCAGCATCTGTGTTCCATCATTTGTGTTTCAGCATCTGTGTTCCAGTTTCTATGTTCCAGCATTTGTGTTTCAGCATCTGTGTTCCAGCATTTGTGTTTCAGCATCTGTGTTCCAGCATTTGTGTTTCAGCATCTGTGTTCCATCTTCTGTTGTGCGTGCTCCATAACCAACTGATTTCCATCAATTCCAGCATCTCTTTTGCGTGCTCCATAACCAACCGATTGCCATCAATGACAACCGTGACCGTCTGCATCGTCTCTGCTATAGCCATCATCAATGGCAACCGTGACCGTCTGCTTCATCTCTGTTATAGCCATATTTCCAACATCGAGTTCATGCAAATTTATAAAATTCTTCATAAATATAGAGCTCAAAATTCACCTCGATATCTTTAATTCAAGGGTTTAATGGTCACAATTTCACCGGCTAGATTAACTAAGTGAGTGATTTATTGATAGTTTATATTCTCATCAATATAAACACCTAAAATAGAAGCATTTTGAAGAGATTTGGGGGTGTCAAGTATTCCAATCATTGTCTTATTAGGGATCACACTTAGAAAATAACGAGTTAGTGATTTAGTCTTTTTCATCTAAAATAATTGGTTCTAGTAATGTAGAGCACAAACAATGCCTTCAATTTGGGTTTCTAGTTAAATTAATGATTTAATATTATGTTTAGTCCTTAGTCTAAGTAGTATTGGAGGGATATTTTAATGGTAGCAATTACCCATTCTTATTTGTAGGTTCTAATTGTTATTACTTTGTTAGAATAGGGCTTATGTTATATCACCCATAGTTATAGGAAAAACACAATTAATTTTATTACATTTAAGCCTCCTTTGTATAATTACTCAGGGGTTAAGTCTTTAAAACATCATCTTCATTAAAGGGTATATAATCAAGCACAATTATAAAAAAAATTAAATGTTGTTAGGGTTTTCTGATTAGAATACAATTATACTGTAGTTGTTGACTTGGAGCATATATTTTTCCTCCAATTAGTGGACTAGTTTCATAAACCTCAATTTTTCATCACCCTCTCAACTATCAGTCCAATGATTACAATTATAAAAAAACCATGCTCTTTGATTTGATCCATAGTGTCTTATTACCATACTAATTTGTTGGTTTTGTTAATTAACTGCACCAATTAACATTCACATAGTTTTCTACCATTTCACTATTACTACTTATATCCCAAAACTGATTATGCAAGATACAACCTAGATTAGTGAATTTTCTCTATGATTTTTGTTGGGTTTCTATATTAAGAAACATCCTTTTGAATTATATGGTGTTTATGGTTATAATGGTGATGGATGGTTGATTGGTTTCAATGTTTTTTTCCTCAGTTTTCACATACATAGATATAAAATCTCTAGATGGTTTTTTTATGAAGAGATCAAATTATTGAAATGGTAGTTGTGATATGGGATAACTCCCCACTTACTAGGGTCAAATCAATGGCAAAGAAAACAAAATACACTATCTCTATATTTCTAGATCAGTTGTGTATGTCAATGCAACATGAATATATGAAGTAATCCTGAGAGCGTCCTGAATACTCTAAATTCTCTAATCCTCTCTTCAAATATATGAACATAAAGAGAAACACAACCTTCCCCAAACAATCAAGTGTAGAAGTCAAGAAACCCTCCCCATATCATAGTTATATAGAATTCAAGCTTCCCCATAATTAGTTATAGATGTCATATTTATTACATGACCGTCCATGTGAGCACTAGTGAATGGGGCCAACGTTGAAATTTCTTCAATATGTTCATGTAAGCATCGAAATTTGACATGGTTAGACTAGATACATCCTTGATGGTATGGGAGGGTTTCAAGATGCAAGGATGTTTGTTGTCCCGACTACATAATATTTGAGATCGTCCATGTCTGCAACAACGTTCATTATGGGGCATCTCATATTTGTCAAATGTCGTTCTTTCCATCCGCAAAATCTTTGTTGGAACTCTCTTGAAATGTCATGGAACTTCCAATTCAACCACCACAAATGTCATGCACCCACCCTGCATAGTGAGCACTAGTGAATGGGGCCAACGTTGAAATTTCTTCAATATGTGCATGTATGCATCGAAATTTGACATGGTTAGACTAGACACATGCCTTGATGGTATGACAGAGTTTCAAGACTCAAGGATGTATGATGTCTCGACCACATAATCTTTGAGATCATCCATGTTTGCAACAATGCTCATAATGAGTGTCTCATTGAAAATGTCATTGTTTCCATCTATATAATCTTTGTTGGAACTCTCTTGAAATGTCATGAAACTTCCAATTCAACATCCACCAAAAATGTCATGCACCGACCCCACATAGTGAGCAATGAATGGGGCCAACATTGAAATTTCTTCAATATGTGCCTATATGCATCGAAATTTTACATGGTTAGACTAGACACATGCCTTGATGGTATGGGAGGGTTTCAAGACTCAAGGATGTATGATGTCATACAAAAACATTTTGAAAAAAATTCAACGTTGGCCCCAATCACAGATCATTGTTTCCCATCATGTACTCTACCCCTAGTACAATGTCTTTTAATAGTTGTTTCCTAGAAAATTCGACTGATCATTTCTAAATATGGATTATTGAGTAACTAAGGGGAATACAGTGTGGGGGTTATGTGAATAATGGTGAGACTGATCACAAGAGAATTTCCATGAGGTGGGAGAATGCATGAATGACTCACACTTATTGAAAATGTTTAAACTCCTTATTGATGTGGGGATTTCATTAATGTTGGAGGATATCAAACATGTATTATTGCGACTAAGTGGACATATGTTGGTGAGAACGATGTCATCAGATCATCATATTCACTCACAGATTCTTCAGAGAAAGATTTCATTAGATCATCATTTTTAGTATTGTTTTCATTCACCCATCACAAATGTCATCTTTCACCGACCCCACATAGTGATCAGTCAATGGGGACAACATTGAAATTTCTTCAAACTGTACATATATGCGTCAAAATATGGCATGGTTAGACTAGACACATGGATTGATGGTATGGGTATGTTTCAATACCCAATTATGTATGATTTCCCCACACAATATTTGAGATCGTCCACATTTGCATCAACGTTCATCATGCTTCACCTCTCATTGTCATGATTCATCATTCCCTTCTATAGAATCGTTCTCAAGACTATCTTGAAATTTGTCTTGGAACTTCAAATACACCCATCACAAATTTATTCCACCGACCCCGCACAGTGAGTAGTGAATGGTGCCAACACTGAAATGTTTTCAATCTATGCTAGTATGCATTGGAATTTGACATGGTTAAACTAGATAGTTGCCTTGAAGGTATGAGAGGGTTTTGATACTTAAGGATGTTTGATGTCCCCGCATAATATTTTGGATCATCCATGTTTGCATCAACGTTCAATATAATGGATGTCTCATGATGAGCATAGTGAATGGGGCCTACCTCGAAGGTGAACATGCATAGTCAAAAAAATTCCACCAACCCCGCATAGTGAGCAGTGAATGGGGACAATGCTAAAAGTTATTCAAAATGTATGTGTATGCATCAAAATTCGACATGGTTAGGCTAGACACATGCCTTGACCTTATGGGAGGGTTTCAATACTCAAGGAATCTGTTTGATATCCTGGACACATAATCTTTGAGATCATCCATTTTTGAAACAACGTTCATAATGGGGCATCTCATATTTTTCAAATGTCATTGTTTCCATCTGCAAAATATTTATTGGAACTCTCTTGAAATGTCATGGAACTTCCAACACAACCACCACAAATGTCATGCAGTGACCCCACATAGTGCGCACTAGTGAATGGGGCCAACGTTGAAATTTATTCAATATGTGCTTGTATGCATCGAAATTTGGCATGGTTAGACTAGACACATGCCTTGACCTGATGGGAGGGTTTCAAGACTCAAGGATGTTTGATGTATTGGCCACATAATCTTTGAGATCCTCCATGTTTGTAACAAAGTTCATAATGGGGCGTCTCATATTTCTCATATGTCGTTGTTTCCATCCGTGGAATCTTTGTTGGAACTCTCTTGAAATGTCATAAAACTTCCAATTCAACCACCACAAATGTCATGCACCGACACCGCATAGTGAGCACAAGTGAATGGTGCAAACATTGAAATTTCTTCAATATGCTCCTGTATGCATCAAAATTTGACATGGTTCGACTAGACACATACCTTGACAGTATGGGAGGGTTTCAAGAATGAAGGATGTATGATGTCCCTACCACATAATCTTTGAGATCGTCCATGTTTGCAACAATGTTCATAATGGGCGTCTCATTGTCAAATGTTGTTGTTTCCATCTGTAGAATCTTTGTTAGAACTCTCTTGAAATGTCATGGAACTTCCAATTCAACGTCCACCAAAAATGTCACGCATTGACCCTGCATAGTGAGCAGTGAATGGGGCCAACGTTTAAATTTCCTCAATATGTCCATGTATGCATCGAAATTTGACATGGTTAGACTAGACACATGCCTTGACGGTATGGGAGGGTTTCAAGGCTCAAGGATGTATGATGTCATGCAAAAACATTTTAAAAAAATTTCAATGTTGGCCCCATTCACGGGTCACCATTTCCCATCATGTACTCTACCCCTAGTACAATGTCTTTTAATAGTTGTTTCCTAGAAGAAAATTTCGATCATTTCTAAATTTTGATTATTGAGTAATTAAGGGGAATATAGTGTGGGGGTTATGTGAATAATGGTGAGAATGATCACAAGACAATATCCATGAGGTAGGAGAATGCATGAATGACTCACACTTATTGAAAATGTTTAAACTCCCTACTGATGTGGGGATTTGTTTAATGTTGGAGGATATCAAAGATGTGTCATTGAGACTAAGTGGATATATGTTGGTGAGAATGATGTCATCATATTATCATCTTCACTCAAAGATTCTTCAGAGGATGATGTCATAAACTCATCATTTTTATTATTGTTTTCATTCACCCACCACAAACATCATCTTGCATCGACCCCACATAGTGAGCAGTGAATGGGGACAACGTTGAAATTTCTTCAAACTGTGCATGTATACGTCGAAATTTGACATTGTTAGAATAGACACATGGGTTGACAGTATGGGCGTCTCATTTTCAAATGTTGTTGTTTCCATCTGTAGAATCTTTGTTGGAACTCTCTTGAAATGTCATGGAACTTCCAATTCAACGTCCACCAAAAATGTCATGCACAGACCCCGCATAGTGAGCAGTGAATGGGGCCAACGTTGAAATTTCTTCAATATGTGCCTATATGCATCGGAATTTGACATGGTTAGACTAGACACATGCCTTAGCAGTATGTGATAGTTTCAAGACCCAAGGATGTATGATTTTATGCATAAAAATTTTGAAAAAATTTCAACGTTGGCCGCATTCATAGGTCACCGTTTCCCATCATGTATTATAGCTCTAGTATAATGTCTTTTAATAGTTTTTTCCTAGAAAATTTGACCGGTCATTTCTAAATTTGGATTATTGAGTAACTAAGGGGAATATAGTGTGGGGGTTATGTGAATAATGGTGAGAATGATCACAAGACAATTTCTATGAGGTAGGAGAATGCATGAATGACTCACACTTATTGAAAATGTTTAAACTCTCTACTGATGTGGGGATTTCTTTAATTCGGGATGATATAAAAGATGTGTCAATGAGACTAAGTGGACATATGTTGGTGAGAGCAATGTCATCAACTCATCATCTTCACTCACAGATTCTTTAGAGGACAATGTCCTCAACTCATCCTTTTTATTACTACTGTCATTCATCCACCACAAATGTCATCTTGCACCTACCCCACATAGTGACCAGTGAATGGGGACAACATTGAAATTTCTACAAACTATGCATGTATGCATAAAAATTTGACATGGTTAGACTAGACACATGGCTTGACAGTATGGTAGGGTTTCAATACTCAAGGATGTATGATGTACCCACCTAATCTTTGAGATCGTCCATATTTGCATCAACGTTCATCATGTTGCACCTCTCAATGTCATCATTCCACATTCCCTTCTATAGAATCATTGTCACAAGTATCTTGAAATTTTTCATGGAAATTCAAATACACCCATCAAAAATTTGTTCCACTAACCTCACACGGTGAGCATTGAATGGGGCCAACATTGAAATTTTTTCAATCTGTGCATGTATGCTTCAAAATTTGACATGGTTAAACTAGATAGTTTCCTTGAAGGTATGGGAGGGTTTTGATACTTAAGGATGTTTGATGTCCCCGTATAATATTTGAGATCATCCATGTTTTCATCAATGTTCAAAATAATGGATGTCTCATAGTGAGCATAGTGAATGGGGCCTTCCTTGAATGTGAATGAGCATAGCAAAATTTCTTCCACCAACCATGCATAGTGAGCAGTGAATGGGGCCAACGTTGAAATTTCTTCAAACTGTGCATGAATGCGTCAAAATTCGACATGGTTAGACTAGACACATGCCTTGACGGTATGGGAGGGTTTTAGGAATCAATGAATATGTCTGATGTCCCAACCACATAATCTTTGAGATCGTCCATGTTTGCAACAAAGTTCATAATGCGGTGTCTCATATTTTTCAAATGTCGTTGTTTCCATGCGTAGAATCTTTGTTGGAACTATCTTGAAATGTCATGGAAATTCCAATTCAACCACCACAAATGTCATGCACTGACCCAGCATAGTGAGCACTAATGAATGGGGCCAACGTTGAATTTTCTTCAATATGTGCCTCCATGCATCAAAATTTTACATGGTTAGACTAGACACATGCCTTGATGGTATAGGAGGGTTTAAAGACTCAAGGATGTTTGATGTCCCAACCACATAATATTTGAGATCGTACATGTTTGCAACAATGTTCATAATGGGGCATCTTATATTTGTCAAATGTCGTTGTTTCCCTCCGTAGAATCTTTGTTGGAACTCTCTTGAAATGTCATGGAAATTCCAATTCAACCACCACAAATGTCATGCACCGACCTCGTATAGTGAGCACTAGTGAATGGAACCAACGTTAAAATTTCTTCAATATGTACCTATATGCATCAAAATTTGACATGGTTAGACTAGACACGTACATTGATGGTATGGGAGGGTTTCAAGACTCAAGAATGTATGATGTCCCAACCACATAATGTTTGAGATCGTCCATGTTTGCAACAACGTTCATAATGGGTGTCTCATTGTCAAATGTCGTTGTTTCCATATGTAGATTCTTTGTTGGAAATCTCTTGAAATGTAATGGAACCTCCAATTCAACGTCCACCAAAAATGTCATGCACCGACCCCGCATAGTGAGCAGTGAATGGGGCCAACCTTGAAGTTTCTTCAATATGTGCCTGT
Organism: Picea sitchensis; assembly: GCA_010110895.2. Classification (NCBI taxonomy): domain Eukaryota; kingdom Viridiplantae; phylum Streptophyta; class Pinopsida; order Pinales; family Pinaceae; genus Picea; species Picea sitchensis. Next base: position 30,132 of record SNQJ01S0105605.1, read on the forward strand.
ATGCATCAAAATTTGACATGGTTAGACTAGACACATCCCTTGATGGTATCGGAGGGTTTCAAGACCCAAGGATGTATGATTTCATACACAAACATTTTGAAAAAAATTCAACATTGTCCCCATTCACAGGTCACCATTGCCCATCATGTACTCTAGCCCTAGTACAATGTCTTTTAATAGTTGTTTCCTAGAAAATTCGACCGATCATTTCTAAATTTGGATTATTGAGTAACCAAGGGGAATATAATGTGGGGGTGATGTGAATAATGGTGAGAATGATCACAAGATAATTTCCATGAGGTAGGAGAATGCATTAATGACTCACACTTATTGAAAATGTTTAAACTCCCTGCTAATGTGGGGATTTGTTTAATGTTGGAGGATATCAAAGATTTGTCATTGCGACTAAGTGGACATATGTTGGTGAGAATGATGTCATCATCTCATAATATTCACTCATAGATTATTCAGAAGACAAGGTCATCATCTTATCATTTTTATTACTGTTTTCATTCACCCACCACACATATCATCTTGCACTGACCCCACATAGTGAGCAGTGAATGGGGACAACATTGAAATTTCTTCAAACTGTGCATGTATGCGTTGAAATTCGACATGGTTAGACTAGACACATGGATTGATGGTATGGGAGGGTTTCAATACTCAAGGATGTATGATTTCCCCACATAATCTTTGAGATCGTGCACATTTGCCTCAATGTTCATCATGTTGCACCTCTCATTGTGATCATTTTTCATTCCCTTCTATAGAATCGTTGTCGGAACTATATTGAAATTTTTCATGGAACTTCAAATACACCCATCAAAAATTTATTCCACCGACCCCACACAGTGAGCAATGAATGGGGCCAACGTTGAAATGTTTTCAATCTATTCCCGTATGCATCGAAATTTGACATGGTTAAACTGGATAGTTGCCTTGAAGGTATGGGAGGGTTTCGATACTTAAGGATGTTTGATGTCCCCGCATAATATTTTATATCATCCATGTTTGCATCAATGTTCAATATAATGGATGTATCATAGTGAGCATAGTGAATGGGGCCTGCCTTGAAGGTGAATGATCATAGTGAAATTTCTTCCACTGACCATGCATAGTGAGTAATGAATGGGGCCAAAATTGAAATTTCTTCAAACTATGCATGTATGCATCAAAATTAAACATGGTTAACTAGAAACATGCCTTGACGATATGGGAGGGTTTCAAGACTCAAGGAATATGTTTGATGTCCCAACCACATAATCTTTGAGATCATCCTTGTTGGCAACAACGTTCATAATAGGGTGTCTCATATTTGTCAAATGTCATTGTTTCCATCCGTAGAATATTTGTTGGAACTCTCTTGAAATGTCACGGAACTTCCCATTCAACCACCACAAATGTCATGCACCAGGCCCGCATAGTGACCAATAGTGAATGGGGCCAGCATTGAAATTTATTCAATATGTGTCTGTATGCATTGAAATTTGACATGGTTAGACTAGAAACATGCCTTAATGGTATGGGAGGGTTTCAAGACTCAAGTATGTTTGATGTCCCGACCACATAATATTTGAGATCGTCCATGTCTGCAACAATGTTCATAGTGGGGCGTCTCATATTTTTCAAATGGCGTTGTTTCCATCCATAGAATCTTTGTTCGAACTCTCTTGAAATGTCATGGAACTTCTAATTCAACCACCACAAATGTCATGCACCGACCCCACATAGTGAGCACTAGGGAATGGGGCCAACATTGAAATGTCTTCAATATGTGCCTGTATGTATCGAAATTTGACATGGTTAGACTAGACATATGCCTTGATGGTATGGGAGGGTTTCAATACTCAAGGATGTATGATGTCAAAACCAAATAATCTTTGAGATCATCCATGTTTGCAACAACGCTCATAATGGGCATCTTATTGTCAAATGTCATTGTTTCCATTTGTAGAATCTTTGTTGGAACTCTCTTGAAATGTCATGCAACTTCCAATTCAATGTCCACCAAAAATATCATGCACCGACCCTGCATAGTGAGCAGTGAATGGAGCCAACATTGAAATTTCTTCAATATGTGTCTGTATGCTTCGAAATTTGACATGGTTAGACTAGAAATATGCCTTGACGGTATAGGAGAGTTTCAAGACTCAAGGATGTATTATGTGATACAAAAAAAAATTGAAACAATTTCAATGTTGGCCCCATTCAGAGGTCATCGTTTCCCATTCTGTACTCTAGCCCTAATACAATTTATTTTAAAAGTTGTTTCCTCTAAAATTCGACCGATCAGAAAATTAAAACGAAATGAGGATGAGATGATACGATATATAGAGTGGGTTTATAGTGATCTTTGAGTATACAGATGAATGAATGAACTTCTCTTATTTTCGGGAATAATTTATTCTCTACTAGACAAGCCTAACCACGTGAAGGTGAAATCTCATATGGCCCCTCCCCCCCTCACATCGCTCTTAGTTCCCCAATACCCAATATATAAAATAGACAACAAACAAAAGAAACATATTAATCATGTATAGAAACTACCATAACAAAAATGAAATAAAACTTAAAAACATATAATTAACCCACATAATTAAAAATCATTTAAAGAGAATAATAATTCATACAAATTAAAATATGTAGCTACATACCTCATTGACCAATGCAAATTTTGTATCATGCTTCTTTTGTATCTTCTTCCTGATCATCCAATTCAATATTTGTATCAACATCCGGTTCAGAAACACTGTTGAAAGGAATGATGATATCATCATCATCGATGTCATTTTCGAGAATATCTTCATCAATATCATCATCAAGAATTGGCACATTGTCTCCTACGCCTGGTTCATCTTCTCCGTCTTCTTCATCTATCAACCCATATTCTTCCTGCTCTAGATATACATCATCTTCTTCTTCAATATCATATTCCTCATATACAATATACTTTGTTGGCCTTCCTCTTGGATCATATCTAACAAAAAATTACCAATCCCTCTTACCTAGAACCTTTGAGTAAAAGTCTTGTTCACATTGACTTGGAAAAACATAGCAGTCATTTTTTTTTCCAAAAACTATTGTTTTAATCATTGGAAATCCGTTGGCATGTTGAATAACGGTTCTTTCCTCATCATGTTCACGCATTCGTAACCTATACCATTTGACATTGAAGAAAACTAATTTGAATGAATTAAAGTCACACTCAATTATATGATTCAAAAACCCATGGTATCTATTTTCAGATTCTCGGGGACATCTGTCACTCATAGAGGAAACATTAGTGACCCAAAATACTACAGTTATCCCACTATCACAAGTTTTATGGTTTCATCCAACCGTTTGATGCAAAATTTATGACCATTTCACCACATAGCCTTGTGGTGTTTCAACTGCAATATGCCAGACATGTAAAATATGCATTGTCAGTTAATAATAAACAAATTTATATAACATGGAAAGTATAATAAGAAAAAAAAAACCTGCAGTCACATTAATATAATATAAAATAACTGAATAAAATGGGTGAATTTCCTCTCCTTTCTATCTTTCAAACAATACGCCAAATTTATTTCTCTCTGTGTAACATCAAAATCTCCATTACAATGAGCTTATCTAACCAATTCAGATAGTTCTTTCCATAATAAAATACCGCCATGACGTTCTTTACACCTATCAATCCATACATTTATCCAGTCCAGATTGTTTGCAATGTATAAATGTAGTGCATCCCAATCTTGAGAAACTGATTGATCACAAAATCGCAATTTACCAATATTAAATATTATTTCTAACCATGGTAAATATTAATAAATGATGAAAGAATAAATATTAAATGAGTATGATCATATAAAAAACAAAACAAGAAATTTATACTTATTAAAAATATCCACATTTTAATTCCCTCTCACTTTCTTCATTGTACCTTTCCCCAACAACTGCTCCCTTTCAATTTTTTTGATGGAGTTCACATCTCAAATGCAATCCACTGCATGCATAGCTTGTGCTGCTAATTTAGGAAGATATTGACTAATATACACCATGGATTGATATACCATATATCCCTCCACCATATAACCCTCAGGACATCCTCTTTGTCTAACCAAATCCTTCAATGATTTCAAGTGCCTCTCCACCATTCACATTAACCTTGTGTGTACAGGTCCACACATGTCAATCTCCTCAAGTTGGTGTATGAGGTAGTGTTCTTGTGCATTGAAAATTTTTGGAGGTAGATACTTCTGCATTTCACACATTAGCCGAGGAATTTCTCTCTTCCAATACTTTATATCATCTTCATGGATTTATTTCAATGACAACCATCTACAAATCATGATGCAAGAAAATAACATGTTTCAACAAAGCATATAAATATATATTAAATTACAAGTAAAACACATGTCATCAAGTACAAAAAAAATTTGATTTTTTTTTGCATATATATTGTAGCTACTTACCTCATGTATTTTCCAAGGTCATATATAACTTGTTTGACATTGTTGTCAAAGTCATTTGGGAGAGATAGAGGTAGAACATACTATAACAATAAAAATGAATCGTTACTTGTTCAAAACTAGAGAAAAACAATAAAAATATCAAAAAATGTATACGACCAATATATACACATGGATACTAAAATGATTAATTACCTTAATGAAGGTATGTCAATCATGTGTTTTTACCCCACCAAATCCACCTTTCTTTGTTAAGATATTCTTTATGTTTGAACAAAAAACTGTGGGAAATTTAATTTTTTGAATGAACTATTTTACACCATTTCTTTGTTGCTATGTTAATAACCATGGAAGTTTATTTTGGTCTCCATTGTTATTTGATCGGATCACACTTTTCATTGCATGATTGGCTTCCCGAATGTCATTACAAATTTTGACAATTTTTTCTTTATCCCTTCTGCCATCTATGATTCGCCATAATGTTTCTGTCACATTCTTCTCGATATGCATTGTATCAAATAAATGAACTATTTTTAGGCCCTTATAGTAAGGAAACCTCATGAATTGAGTGGGATAACATTTCATTTCTCGTGGAAGCCCATTATTACTACCTTCACGATGACGACATTGATGAAGCATAAAAAAAATCAGAATACTTTTTATCAAATGCGGTAAAATAAAATGAATAATTAAAATAAAATGTCAAAACATGATTCCATTTACAATACATAAAAAAAATGTGTACCTCGAGGATTAATTCTATCATATGACAACTTCCACATGCCAGGTGTCATTCTTTGTGGTTTTAGTCCAATCTCTTATTTCCCATTGAAAATATCTTTTCCAGTAGTACGATACTTATGGTTCTTAGAAAGGAAGCGTCTATACTCATCAAACACCTCCTTTCCTAAAAAATTTGACTGACAAGATTTCATCTTAGGACCACAAGATGGAAATGCAAATTTACCCTTTGTTTGAAGACCTACAACAAATGGATTTATGTGAATTATTAATATATATACAAACTGATTATTTAAACAACATGCATGATATAATCAATTAATTATATATTATTCAAGCATGCAATATGGAATGTTCCATACCACAAAAATATGTTAGTCCTGGGGCATCATGAATTGTCCATAAAAGTATTCCAAGACAATGAAATCTCTTCTACCCAATTGGTTTACAAATGTCATACATAGTGATGCCCTCCCATAACTTTAATAGCTCGTAGATAAGAGGCTCGATTTACATATTCATATATTTAACTTGGTACTTACCTAATTGTTTGAAATTACATGAAATTACTACCATGGTGTGTATATATACGTAAATAAATAAATAAAATATGTTATGAAAAAAAAGAGAAAAATGAAAATTTTAAATTCAAAAATTAATGTAAACAAATACCTGGAATAATCATTGTCAACATTATGTGCTCTCTCTTTATTGACATCCAAGGAGGAATGTTATTTTTGATAACAAAAATAGGCCACACTGACTAAACAGACCGAATCTCTCCAAATGGATTAACACCGTCAGTTGCCAATGAAAGCCTAACATTACGAGGTTCATCTGTAAATTCTGGCCATTTTGCAGCAATTTCCTTAAATTCATAACCATCTGCAGGGATTCAAATAATGCCATATTCAATTCTCTTTCATGCATGGTAATCCATAAACTCTGTTATGATTTGGCACCTAAAAAACCGCTGCAAACATGGAATTATGGGAATATGCCAGAGAACCTTTCAAGGGACCATTTTTGTTACTTGATCAGTTTGATATCTACTGATACCACATACCGGGCATTTGGTTTTTAATGCATGTTTTCCATAATATATAATATGATCATCAAGACATGAATCTATACTTTGATACTCCATTCCAATGTCTTTCATAATGGCATGTAAATCGTGATATGTGCGAGGTAAAATATTTGACGAGGGTAACATAAATTCACCTAACAATCTAAAACATAAAAAATAAATAGTTAATGTAAAGAATAGGGATTGTAAATATTGAATTTTTATTTTACACTTTAATTAACACTAAAAAAATGGGGAATAATCAACCTTTATGTAGATGTGAAGAAACATTTTACATACCTTAGGATTTGTGTCATACAAGTGTTAGAAAAATGATTCGCAAATTTCAAGTTCACCAACAACAATGTAGTGGAGAGAAGATTTGCTCTTGACCCTTTATAAAGTCGTTTATTTTCCTTTTCAATCAGAAGTTCATCATAAATACCATCACTACTGTCCCCATGATCCTCATCTAGATGACTGAATAAGTCTTGAATCATTTGATTTGTACGATCATCTTGAACTATGTTATTATTGTCATCTACTTCCATGGGATCATTAACTTGATCTTCATTATTTGCTTCAAGTTCTTCATCTTGTAATACAACATCATTTATGATACTACTTGGTGCTTTGTGCATAAAGTTAGGGGGAAAATCTAACTTTATAATTACAAACAATCATGAAAAATTAGTGCATGTATAAAACAATATAAAATTTTGAGAATATAATAAATATTAAAACAGATAATTAATGTATATACCATGGGGCGATATTCATTTGATCCCTTGTCCATGTGCCCATATTTTCTACAATTGTTTTATATGTTGCTATTAAAACTCTTTTGGGACATCTGGTACAACAATTTTTGCAAGGGAAATAATATTTACCATCACCCTTTTCACCCTCTTTAATTATTTTTCTAGCTCTAATGTTTTTTGACATTCTTCCCCACAGACATATACTGAAAACAAATACTTTTTTTTTGTTCACCGAGAAGACTCGCAAACCCCTTTTGAAGTGTCATTATTATAACAAACTTGTCGCAACATCCATAAAATGAAACATATTTATATATTTATAACGTCACAATTCCGACGATCATTGACCAAATCAAAGTTCACTTGGTCAAAATATTAGGTGACCATTGGAGGGGGGAAAAACTAGTTTCTACAACGTCGCAATTGTAACAACTATCTTCACAAACGTGGCAAGAGAGACGACTATGTGGAAAATGTGGCAAGAGAGATGACTATGTGGAAAATGTGGCAAGAGTGACGATAACATGGCAAGAGAGTTGTCAACGTGGAAATAGCATCGTTATCGGGCAATATGAAAAAAAAATAAAAAAAATCCTCTATTTTTTGACAGTATGGCTAATTTTGTCCATAATGCCGCAAATAGAATGTCGAATTTCTACAATATGTACTAGTGATGTAGTTATGACTCAACATTGGGAAGTAAAAATCCCATCATGGTATTTTTTGTAAATTTAGTCTCTAGGGCTCGAAAAATAATAAAATCATACCAAGGAGAAGTATTCTGGTCATTGTCGGTCTGAAGTATTCCTTTTTCATACATAGTCTAGTCGGTTGGGAAAAGGGTTAAACTTATACCAAAAATACGTCTCTTCAAAATATTTTTAACGAGTCTGACAGAGAGAAGATCAATCGGATATATTTTTATATTTAAGGAGTTTGAAAAGAGATTAACTATGGACTCACTCATCCTTTTTCATAAATTCAATCCACTGAGCCCAAAAAAGTATAAAACACAATTTAGGAGAAATCTTTTATCCCATAGACTAGAGTATACATTTTTCGTAAGTAGTCTTTTCTAGTTTGAAAAAGCGGTAAAATTGTGTTGGAAAGATGTTCCTTCATATCCATTTAATGATTTTAGAAGGAACAATGTCACTCGACAATATTTTCAATTTTAAGGAGTCTGAAAAGAGATTAACTATGGACTCCATAATGTTGTTGGGGAGAATCATGTAAGATAGGGGTCCTGTGGGAAATGGCCAGAATGAGAGAGAGTAAGAAGCATGAAGTCCAAACACAAACTCATGGCGGGACTAACCAGGGCCCCCAAGCCTTGAAACAAAATTGCATCATGAACGCCAAAATTCAAAAAGATTTTATACTAGATCACCCATCAATAGTAGGATCTACCATCAACCGAACGATGTTTTAAGCAGAGAGAAAGGTTTCATCATTCATTAATGGGAATGACCCTAGGTTTAAACGGTAACGATAACTAATAATGAAACAGTTTGAGTGAAACACACCCTAACCTAAATTCTAGTTATAATCATATTACCTTTCCATAGTTTTGTAAAAAACCTTGTCCGATCAATGATAAAGGTACCGTATAAAAATCCAAACAAGCCTAAGACCTACAAAAATGACAATGATGCTACACAAATTTTATCATTAGTTGAAAATTTGGATAAAAATAAGGAAACTTTAGGAAGTGGGTTTTCAAATTTTTAATAAATATTGATATATGTACCCATTTACAATTTTGTTTTTACCATTTCACCCAAACAACCACCAAAGTGAACAAAAACCCTTGGAAAGAAAATCGAGAAAATGTGGAGCTTGGAGCAACTCCATTACTTTCCACCTCAAAAAAGTAAGTGTTCTACCCTTAACTTGCATTCCATTCTTTTATTTATGTAATTCCTTACAAATTTCAAGCTTAAAGTTAATTTGCTAAAAATGACTCTACGCATCCATGGGATGCCTTAAGGAAACCCATGGATATCCTCATATGGTGGAAACACTAGTCGCAGATATCCATGACTGTTCTAACAAAAGGCCAAGGATGCCTAGGAAAAAAATTGAAAAAAAGGAACTCACAAAAAAATTATTTGGAAATTGAGAAGGATGTCTATTCTCTGTAGAGAATGTGAACTCAAAGAGGTGGATTGAGCAATGTTTTAAAATGATGAGGAAAAATAATCTCTACGTGCTTGTGACGTGTATACGGTTTTTCAAGTTGGTGGCACGAGATCACAAAGGAGATTATTAAATATCCTAATTGACTATTTGAACCCAGATGTTGAGGCATTCCTGCTCTTTGGATAGTCTTTGACCATTATGATTGAAGACATTTAATTCATTTCTAGTTTGTTGAAGAGAGGGGAAATTCCAAACTTCCAATATCATGGAGGAGGATGGAGTATCAACGAATTCACCAATGAATACTAATCTTCTGCCACCGATAAGAGTGGATCTCAAGTATCAATCAAACATATTACCAACTTGAGTCTTAAAGTCATGTTATACACTCTGGTTCGGATCGTGGAATCCAAATTCTTACATTTGTAATCACGGGAGAAAATTCACTATGGGGCTAAAAGCATATGCCCTACTATGTATGACTAGAGCACTACTATGCTCAATAACATGAAAGCACAATTGACATATTGCAATCTCAGGAAGGCAATTTTTTTTTTCTTCAGTAGTGTCCTATGGAATTTTTTCTTCGAGTAGGTGCCCATGATGAGCCCTCAAACACACATATGAGGACACTTACGACCATGTCCATCCATATTTTGAGGGACTGAGATCATATTTTTTTAGGAGGTGAAAACATTTCCAATCTATTTGATGATGACTTCTTTGGTTGGTGGGTGAAACAAAATCCCTTCATTGAGGACTGCCTATATGTGGGCATTGATTTTACTAACGACCCATACATCAACATTCCTACTAGAGATGAGCTACATGATATAGGTAACTTTTCATTTTTTGTTATTTAATTTTTAATTTTTTAAAACATATAACTATTTATATCGTTTTTTGAGATCCAACATACTAAAAAATACTTTACTATTATGCAGACAGAGCACCCATGAGACCAACTAATATCCCACAACATAGTTGATGAGGTACAGAGGAGGCAGGACCAAGAGGTGATGCAATGAGGACCTTGAGTAGTGTGAGTGAAAATTTTGAGGCCCTCATGCGCAATGTACCTATGGCTACCATTGATAACCTCCTTGTAGGAATGCAATGACATGTCGTGGGAGTACCCAAGCCATGGGTCTGACTATTCCGATGTTTGGAAAACACCATTTTTTGTTATGATAGGGTGAATTAGCCTTAGGAATAGTCATATTATGTGCTCATAGCACACTTATTGTACTTGTATTAAATTATATGACCTTCGTGGGCAAGGAGATCCCACATTTTAGACTTGATGGATCTCCTTTTGATATATATATTATTTTTTGTGCGTTATATACATTTTGTACTTTAATTGCAAATGTGTATATTTACATGTGACTGTGTATTCTTTACTTTATAGATGATACAAATGACAATCTAACACATAATTAGCATAAGCATCGGCAAACTCATTAACTCTCCTAGGAACATGCTCATAAGTAATGAACTGAAAAGAACGTTACATAATACATACCATAAGGAAAAATCATAATAGCACCGGATATCGAACTTGATACACACCATTCAACTGTGAAACAACCAATTGCAAAGCCATGAACACTTGGAGGAAATTAATGCCACTTGAAGATGAGTCTCACAAAAGATCGATAATTGTGTTATACTCGGAAACGTTGTTAGTAGTTTCCTTGAGACACACACCTCCAATGGAGACCAACTGACTAGAAGGAGGATAGATCACCCAAGAAATGGATGTTAGGTGTCGAGTACGGCGACTGGCACCATCCACGAATTTGAAGTGAATCAACGAATCCTTGGGCATCTACAACATAGAAGAAGCACACCAATCACTAACACAACAAAGGGACTAAAAATCGTAAACAAAGCTACGTACAATATAGACAATAAATACAAGAGCGCTAATGAGCCCTTAGGCCTAAACATACTACTTCTTTAGGTAGAGCCCATTTTTGGGCTAAAAAAAAACATTTCCTTCATAATCTGCGAGCTCGTAGGATCCTTTCTCTAAAACCCATCGCACAAAATAAGGGTCAAAACACATGGGGTTGAACTTTCTTTCCCCCAAGGAATCCTTGTCTTGGTCATAGAGTACCACAAGATCTCCCTCAAAGAACAACCTAAGGTGGACAAACTTATCATACTAGGAATTTACTCATTTCTTAATCACTTTGTTTGTTAAATTTGCATCTCGACATTTGTCTTCAAGATGTTCAAGGTAAACTAGGCATTCTTAGAGATGAGTCATGTCTGGAAGGAGCTTGACTGCTATTTTGAGTGAACAAACTTTGGATTCAATATGAAAAATGACTTCCACTCCATGAATGAGTTGGAATGGTGAGAAACTAATGGAATTTTTAACTGATGTCCAGTAATCCCACAAGGTTGGGTATAGCATAAAGTGCTAGTTCATTCAAGTTGAATTAACTATTCTTCTTACTATCATTTTCAATGAATTTTTCATGGATTCAACCTGACCATTAGCCTAGGGATGGTAGGGAGATGAGTATTCCCACCTAAACCTCAAATTCGATGGTAATTCCAGCATCATGAGGTTCTAAAAGTGACATCCATGGTAAGTGAAAATATCTCTCAGAACTCTGATCCTAGCTATGACCTGATTGAATACTAATAGTGTTGTTATCTCCCCATCATTAGAAAATGTTGGTAGAGCCTTGACCCACTTAGTAAAGTTGTCTAGGACTATGATGATGTAATGATATCCCCTAGCTGAAGCTGGGTGGCATGTTATAAAATATACCCCCTACTTGGAGAGAGATGTGTACGCATTTTATTGGTGAAAATTTAGCATGGATGACACTTGTTGACCACTTCAACACAATCTTTAAATATCGTAGGCAAAAAGTATCCTACGCGTAAAAAAAATTAAGATGTTTCCAACCCAGATAAATGACCATCACATGCTCCATTATGGAAGTCATTCAAACAAACCTCCGCTTCTTCAAGAGTTAAGAAATGTCGAAGGATTGAGTCCACCCCTCATCGATATAAAGTGTCAACAATAATTTGGTGTTTTTTCTCCATATGACGGATCCGTAACCACTCCTCTATCGATCATTCTGGGGGGAACTTTAGAGTTTGGAGATATATAAGGATATCTAGAAATTATTTTCTCATATCGCCTTCCTCATTCTCTACCAGGAACTCTGACATCAACTCAATGAAGACTGAAGGCTTCTTTGATTTTGTAGACGCAAATTCCAATTCAAACTCTTGAAGAACAAAAATCCACTTGTTGTACTTCCTGCAGATAATTTTACTAGTTAAAACATATTGAAATGGATTGACCATGACGATGAATTTTTTATTTCATAATATAATTTAATGTCAGAGCCGATCGATAGGATGAAAAGTTGTTAGCACCATTTTCTCTACATGAAAATATCTAAGTTCAGGACCCATGAGAGCAAGGCTCAAGTAATAGATGACATGCTCTTAGACTTCATCATCCTCCTGAACTATAACCATACTGATTGAAGACTCATCTACTTCCAAATACAACAAGTATTCTCGATTATAATTAGAGGGACTCAACAATGGATTAGAAACCAATGCCTTCTTCAAAGAATCAAAAGAATGTTGTGCAAATTTTTCCCACCAAAATGGGACCCCTTTCTTCAAAAGGTGCATAAATCCCTTTGTTATGTTAGCATAGTTCGGTACAAATCATGCGAGGAAATTCTCCTTTCCTTGTAGGCTTTGAAGTTGTCTGATTGTACGTGGGGGATGAAACTGAGTTATTACCTCAACCTTCGAGGGGTAAACCATGATCCATTTTTTTGAAATGATGAATCCCAAAAGACGAAGGGAGGTCAGACAAAAAATATACTTGTGTGGATTCAGTAGGATCCTTAGAAATGACATCATTCAAAAGAGGTGTAAGAGATGTTGGACCCTCTTGTGTGAGTGAGTCATGGGATCATCTAAGTATGCATCCATTATATGATTTAAGTCATGAATGTTAGGATATTTACACACTTAGGAGTTAGTTAACATCTACTTGGTCTAAAATGTCATTAGGTAAAAGTGTGTTTCTTAGTGTTTTTCTTTAGTATGCATTTGTAGTTAGGAAATACGACAATCATGATATGTTCCCAAAATAGAGTGATATGATGGTTCATATTGTCCTCGATATTAACAACTACATTGATTTGTGGCTTAACAACTGATTGGTCCATGATCTCTATTTAAAGAGAATGGAGGGTCATTTTTTTAGGATCAATTGTGAGAAACTCTCTTGTAAAATCTCTATGTAATCTTTTTCTCTTGCATTAATAAATTTCTCCAAGTGGCCACATTGGTTTGGGCCATGGATGTTTCCTCGTACGGATTTTACCATGTCAAAATATCGGTGTTTTGATCTTTGATCTGGTTGTGTGAGTGGTTACAGAAGGTATTTGTACTCTGTTGGAGTACCCTTGTTATGAAACATGGTATCAGGCAAACATCATGGCCCGTTGGAATGTTGCACCAGTGTTTTTAAGACCAATTTATTTTTTTCATGTAATAAAAGGTACCTCAGGGACATATGAAGGCCACTTTGTGTTTCTATTTTGGACAAATTTCAATTTGGTTTTAGTTGGAAAAACCATCCATAAAAACGAATATTTCACTCCCTGCACACTCATCCAAGATTTGATCAATGAATGGTGTGAGGAAGTTATGCTTACGACATGAATTATTCAAGTACCTAAAATGCATGCAAACATAGATTGTACCCTGCTTCTTATCAATGGGAACAAGGTTCAAGACCCATTCCGTCAGAGGAACTAGGTAGATAAATCCTGCATTAAGCAACTTTTCCACTTTTGATTTTATTGGAGCTACCTTTCTTGGGTTCACAGGTCTCAACTTTTGATGAACCGGATTTATATTTTCATAGGTTTGAATCGCTTGTTGAAATATTCGAGGATCAATTCCAGAAATTTCCTCGTAATACCATGTGAACACATCTCGAAATTCCTTAAACAATGTTGTATATTGAGTGATCTCGTCTCACGAGCATTCTGCTATGATAAATACATTTTCCACAATTTAAGGATTCTTGGAAATGTTGATCGGGTTCGTCTCTAATATATTGGCCATGTTTCCTTTAGCATCAATACCATGTATGGACAAGGTATTGACTACTCCATCAACACTTCCAACAATGGATACCTTGAACTCCCCACTCTCTACTCGACTAAATTCACGGAGGAAATACAATCTATGATGAAACTCCTCCTATGGCCTTTCATGTTCAACCATTTCCTCAATGATTTATTCATCTGAAGGCAAGACAATAACTAGACAGTATTGGGAGCTTCAATATTTTTGATCCTAAATAGACTCAATAAAGAGATCATCCTCCTCGGTGACTACTAGAGTTTGATCTGGGTCTATCGTGGACTGTTGAATGGCTTGGTAAGATATTTTAGTTGCAGACAAATTTTCGACCATCCTGACATCAACTTGACCTTCAACCACACTAGATGGTGAGGGAAGGTTCCATGGGTCCTGTATATATGATGTTCTAAATGAAGCGACTCTATTAACTAGAGTGGCATGAACATATGGAATCATTGGGGGAGATTCAAAAGATCCCATAAGAGAAGGGTACATCCCACAATCGATGCTCTCAATGGCCTCCTGATATTTTTCAATCCAAGGGACAATATTCCAAGGATTGGATTCCATGTCAAAAAGGTTGGTTGCCACTTGATCGATGGTCATGATTCTTCCCTCATGGGGAAAAAATATAATCTAAAAAACTATCGAGACAACAATTTTCATAGAATATGTCCAACTTCTTCCTAATAAGAGATTATAGTCGACTGGTGCATTGACTACTTCAACCTCTACGCAAGTAGAATTTCCCCCTAGTGTAATGAAACATGAAGGAATCAAACCATGTGATCGAAACTAGCATCCATCGAAGGTAGTGAAGAGTGTAAGAGAGGGGGTAAGTTCAAGAGAATCAATGTCTTTCCAACATTACAAAGACATCGCACACGTGGAAGCTCCTTCATCAATGATGGTTCTCTTAACTAAGAGATTGTTTCAAACAACCCCAATATGAAAAGATACATGATATGGAAGTTGAAGCCTCACATTATTAGCATCAAAATTTATTACGATACAAGGAGCATAATTTTCATCTCCTATGGTAGACAACAATGTAGTGCGCTGCGAGGGGAAACTTTGGATTAACTCCAAAGTGGAAATTGCACAAGGCATATAAGCCAAATCCTATGAAATTGAATAATTGGGAGTGACTCATGAATTAGGGTTATGCATTGTCCTTTTATAAATTCCCCTATGTATGCATGATGTTGTCTCTTTGTTAGGCTTCTCTATGTGGAGAGGGGCCCGATCCTTTGAAGTTTTCTTACCCTTCTCAGTCGACTTTGGGCTATCCTAATTCTGATACCTTCTGTATAAATATACATATTTTATCTTTGAAGTGCTTAGCATGTTTACAATTCCTTGATATTCGTCAGAGGGGGGAGCACTTGAAGTGCCCCTTTGTTGATTGAAGTTGGAAGAACCAACTTGCAAATTCTTCCCTTGTGGGAAAGGGTTTTTCAAAATAGCAAGTGGTTGTTGTTGATTCAATTTGGAAATACATTGGGCTTCTTCCATTCGTGGGAATTGATGTGTAAGGTGATCATTATAAAAAGTATTGTAAGGAAACTTCACCTTCATTTTCTCATCCTTGGCCCCCTCAACATTTTTGTCCGATTTTTTGTTATTGTCCCCGCCATATTTCTTACCCTTGCCTTTTTGTTTCTCTTTGGGTTGTTGGGGACACTTAAAAGTCTTCATTTGCATAGAATGTACATGTGAATACTGGGTGGTTGGGGTGGTCGATATAGAGGCTGGACTGGCCAGAGGTTGTTGAATAGCAAGTTTCTGCATCTAGCTAGTGGCCAGATCTGCGACTTTCAACTAAGAAAAACTCACTATACTATCCACATGTGGGTTGGACTTTGTATTTTTGAAGTTGAGAGTATATCGTGACACCTTCAGAATAATCTCATATAGAATTCCCAATTGAGAGTATATGAGCTCTAATTACTGCACCCGAAAGATTGCATGTTCCTATGAAAACACTCCCGAAGTTGCGACATCCTTTGAAATATAAATGAGTAGGGATTTCATGAACTATTCAAGGAGGAACTCCAGTGGAACCATAGCCTTAATCAGGCTCTTCCTTTTCCTCCATTATCGCATATGATCAAAATTGTGCGTGGCATTGTCTTGTACAAACTTAGCCAACAATTATGTCTTGGCATCATACCAAACAAGGAGTTGGAAGTGGTTTAAGAAAACCATTTCTAAATCATTGAAAATCGAGTACTTCCCCATATCAAGTTCAATATACCATTTGGTGGTGCCTCTAGTGAGAGTATACCAAAAAAAACACAATCTAATCGAATCATCATTTAGTGTGTTGGAGGAGCACCACTAGTGGAAATTCTTCATGTGGTCTTGTAGATCCTCACCACTTTTCCCTTCAAATTTCATAATGTCCAAAGGTAGTTTGGTGGGGACTGTAGGCCAATTGGGGTCATGATGAATGGGATCATTCATTAACTTGGACAAATCTGAAAAAATGCAAAGTTGCTAAAAATGGTAACAAAGGTTGCATCATTGACTGTTGAGCGACCTAAAAAGAAGTTATTGTGTTGTAACTGAACCAGGTTGGCAGAAAGAGATTTATATTGAACCAGATCTAGGGATAAAACCTTGTGGCCCCTGGTTGAATGGAGAAAAACCTCCACCCATCTGGTTCCTGAGAGAAAAATTGGAGTCACCTCCAGCGGACCCCCCGTGGAAAGAAACAAATCCTGGCATGGGGTTGGGTAGACTGACCAGGAAAGGAATTTCCCCCTTGTGACATCTTTTGTAAGGGATTCCACTGGAATTGGAGAGGGGTACTCCCTAATGGTGCATGTAGTAAGGATAAAGGTCATTTTCAGGGGGTGGATTGACCTTGGAATCGGTTTCCCCCCACCGACATTATAGTTTTAGTTAAAGGGTTACTCCCAAACCCACCATAAAGTATGAATGGGGTCGAAGTAAAAAAAATACTAGTGGATTGGGATCCGCTACCCATAGAGGCGCCCCAGCCCCATTCAGGGTTAGGGATGGAAAATGGAACAGGTCCGCTTCCAACAAATGGAGATGATGGAGGAATGTGACCTTCACCCAGAGAAAAGGCTTTGTAAGGAGATGGAGTGCTCCTCATACCATCATTCGACGACTGTGATGTTGGTCGATAACTAACCAACGTGTTAAGAATGTCCATCAACAACATTTTGTAAGAGAAAGTGTTTGTTCTTGATGCAAAAAATGGAGTTTCACTTGAAACTCGAGTGGGACCAACAACCAACAAGGATTTTTTGTTGGTTGTCATAGTGACGGTGGATTGAACCACTTTTTTTGTTTGAGTTGACATACTAAAAGTAACGATCCCCCTGGTAACTATCACCGAGATGGGAATTGCAGGGCATATCGGCCCTGAAATTGGTGAACAGTTATCCATAATGGCCTAGTGGAGAGGGATACTATCAGCAAAGTTCAATACTAGAGGTGGAACTTGTACGACCATAAATGGGAAATTCCAAGGTAACAAAGAATTAAAGTGTGGATCAAATTCCTCGGCTCCAAGATCCTCAACGATTACCTCTTCTAGTTCTAAAATGTTCACTTCTGGAGGGTTATGGTCTATGATCTCACTTTGACCAACCAGTAAGAAAGTTTGAGAATGTTCAAGTCGATGCCTTTGTGGAGGCGGGGAAGAACTATTTATAATCTCTTCTTTGGGTGTAAGGCCTTGAATTCTCCTCAATCTTTGAGGTGGTAAGTTGGCTAGTTTGAGTGATCAGCTCTCAGTGAAAATCGACTCACCTTCCTAAGGTTGAAATACCTTCACAAAGAACACCACTATAATTCCCTATAGACAATACAAACACAAACAAATTTGTCAAGATTCCGACTCAAGTGGATTAAACCTTGGGACCGAAAAAACAACAAAGTGCACTCGGTACCTTCCAAACGAAGGCATGGGTTGATTAAATATTATGGACCAATGAGCCAAGGTATGAGAAACAATTATCTTGACCTCCACATATCATCCTTATCTGGTGAAATTATCCATGCTTCATAGGGTACCCTCCAATAGTACTAAAGTGTATGATACAAAATATGCCCCAAGTACTATGACAAACCCCCACAGTCACCTTGTGATATACATAGGAGGAGAAACTATGTTTACCATATTGTAGTCATTTTTAACATACCCAGCCACCATAGACCAGCCAATGCCACTTAATCTGATTTCATCACACCTGACCACCAATAGGTGGGGCATGCTTCAATCCCAAGACTCGGGTCTCTAATCTTATCTCGAAATCAAAGGATTGTTCAACAATGTTAGAGGCATAAAAATAACATGCATAAGACAATATCCATGCTACAACATAAAAGAAATAAAGAAAGTGCCATGCACAACAAATACCCAACAGACAGACAACTTATAAATACATATCTCAGAGATAATTAAATACGCAGTGGAAATAAACATTACATAGAAAACATAGAGATCACTTATCTTTGCAAGTAAATGTTCACCAACTAGCTGCAGACTAAGGACGTTCCTCCCATCCATAGACATTGTTGTTATTTTACTCTCAATGGCAGGTCACCC
This sequence comes from Picea sitchensis, assembly GCA_010110895.2. Taxonomy (NCBI): domain Eukaryota; kingdom Viridiplantae; phylum Streptophyta; class Pinopsida; order Pinales; family Pinaceae; genus Picea; species Picea sitchensis. The sequence continues at coordinate 49,041 of SNQJ01S0105605.1, forward strand.
CTGATCCAAGTCTATGAATCCACAATGACAATTCCTAGCCCAAGTCTAAACACACTACAGTTGGCTAACTAGCTCTCAAGTTTCCCAACCACACAACAAATCTGAATTTCCAGCTCTCTTTCACCCTCGGCCTACACAAACCAAAGAAATGAAAACATGTATTTGCCATGCCATCCCTCATGATGTCCCACTTCTCTCCATGGCTCCAATTCTATTGGATGGGAAATATCCCTAATGGAATCTCCAAGGATTCTCAATTGTGGACAGTTCTATCCGAACTTCTATCAATCTTATAATTAACATTCCTTTCAGCACTCAAGTTTTCATAGGCCTTTTATCACTCACAACAATCCAAAGTACACCAACTCTCTTCTACCCAACCTGCACAACCCAAATACTGGACCCCCTTCTCTTCCATGCAGTCCCTTGGGCTTGTCCATCTCCTTCCAGGGATCCAATGCTTCTGGTCAAGAATCTCCATGCTGGGACTCTCAGAATTTGCAGTTGTGGATAGTTCTATCTGAACTTCCATCAATACCATGCACACATGCATCCATTCCCTTCTGGAATGATCAGTAATTATTACATCCATTCATCAGTGGCACTACTCTTCCTGCCATTGTTTCCATGCTCCACCCAAGAGCATACGAACTAGCGATATTGAGTGAAGAGGAAAGAATAATAAGGGAACAAGGGAACAAAACAAACCATGGGAATAAGATGAACAAAAGGGAAGGATGACCCCCAAACTTCACCCAGATCCATCCTCATGAAACCATTCGTATCCATGCTCAAACCAAGAGCACACGAATTCAACCTGAGTGAAGGAGAGGAAGAATAACTAGGGAGAAGAAGCGCATCCTGGAAATAAATTGCACCAAAGAGACCCCCAAGGAATTTTTATATAATCACAAGAACCAAGAACCACATGTCCTCCCCCATGAAGTCCATGCAACCACTTTTCTCCATAAAATCAATTATGGGTAAATACAAATAATAATAAAAAGAAGACTTATCCCCTCAAGCCCCCTCTCTCGTGGAATCATAGCCCCCTATCTCTTTTTTCCTTGTCCATCGTGCATCCAACAGTGTTTTTTTATTAATGTATATGAATTATTACATCTCCTAGGCACTCTGGCCCTTTTTCGACTTTACTGGCTCACCAACCTAAGTCACAATTACTTAAGACATTATAGTTCATAAGGATTAAAACTAGGATGTTATATCCCCCTCCCCTTATTTTGGCAACGTACTAAGTGCATAACACCATTCCAATGTTACTAGCATTACAAGTTCATTCCCTCTGGCCTTAATCCACATAGGAAATATAGCCCAACTCTTATATGCATAGGCACTCTGTCCTAAAATTAAACATGTATCCATGGGAATTTTGACCCAAACATGTATAATGATCTTCATAATTTATAATTTTTGCAAAAATTCCAACCAACAAGATCTCCTTTCCTCTCATATCTACACAACCCGAAGATTGAAACCCCTTTCTCTGACATGCAGACCCTCAAGCTATTCCACTTCTCTTCAGGAATCCAGTGAACTCGACCAGGAAGTTTCAAAGTTGCGGTTTCGAGAACTCTAGCTGCAACAAGTCAACTGGACTTTCTTCATTACATGACTTCATCATTGACCCCAATTTCCTTCTGGTGTTCTTTTTTCACGATCCTCCAACTTCAATAGCCAACATCTCATCTAAATTATAAAAATACAGTCATCATGAGATATTGTTATAATGATTTCAATCGTAAATGTCAAATATGTTTTATACAGGAAACATATTTTTCCGAGCATGATATTTCTGGTCATAGTGTTTTTCTCTGTAGCTGTAGATATCAATATTCCTTATGGGCTTACATCCTTTCCATATTCAATACCATCCTACCTGCAATTTTCTCAATTTTCATTCAACCAAACAAATTGTCATTATATCCCATACAATATGTGTGTGTGTGTGTGTGTGTGTGTATTCATGGTAACAATTCAAAACAAATTCACAAAGTGATCTTAGAATTGTTTACAACTACAATTCAATCACTTCCATTAATCCAACTATCAATTGGAATGAATTCATCATTACATACGCATGTATTATCATCCCATCTCTTCTTTCTTATATCCAAAGATATTTTTATTACTCTATCTCCCCCAACATAGATTTTATGTAATTTATTATTATGTAGCTACTTTAACCTTCAACTTTTTTGTTGTAATATCTAACAATTCCTGAAGTGTTTTCCACTTCAAGAGTTAGCAATACTCACATCATTTGAGCTGCTAGCATAATCATTTCTAAAATATATACATCTATTCACCCAAATGCATTCAATAATTCTTGTAATATCACTTGTAATATTTTTTTAACAGCTTCAAAAACTGATCTTGGAATTATAACAACAACAATCCAATCACCTTCAACTAGTATTCATATTAAATATGATGCATTTATCCATCATTATGCATTTTCAGCACCACATGATTTTCATAATGCAACAATTAATTACTAGATACAATAACCATCAATGTGCCAATACCCATGGCCACATATACATAATGCATCCATGAATTGACTACATAATACCACATAACTATGTCATGCATTCCACCATGATGAGTTGGAAGGTCTAGCCAATGACTCAACACATCATCCACACACTTCCTACTGCTTGCCAAACTATTTGGATCCCCTCTTTTTCCACCCAAACACAACACCATGAATATAATCCTCAAGTTCTCTTTAGTGTTGGTAAAGAGGTTGTAGTCCAAACATCAAATATACAGTAGATACCATTGAGCATTCATATAACACTATAGCCCTTCCATATCCAACCATATTATGGTCTCACACACAACTAGATCTATGTATATTCATTGTTATAGAAGGAGTATGTCTCCCGAATGAACCCACTTATGATCCCATAACAAATCATAACATAATATGAAACCAACAATTTATCTAAATGCATTCTAGAATCAACAACACTTACATACTCTAGGCCTTTATCCATTATGTATCAATTTAAATATTGTAAATTAATTGAGTTAATTCTTACCTCAATCCCCTTCAACATGTATGCATCAACAAAAAATAAATACATACCTTCCTGGTTGTTATCAACCTACTTGTTGCTATCTGACCAATTGATATTTGTAGAAGCTCACAGACTTCCTCCTTAATCATTATGATCACCATTCTTTCCACCCTCATGGGTCTTCACCCAGATGGAAATCATAAGCAACATCAACATCCACATCTTTAAACCTGCTATATAATCCATCATTAGTCATACTCAATCATTATCGATAAATATGCATCTTTTATCTTCAAAGTGCTTAGCATGTTTAAAATTCCTTGATATTCATCAGAGGAGCGAGCACTTGAAGTGCTCCTTTGTTGATTGAAGTTGGAAGAACCAACTTGCAAATTATCCCCTTGTGGGAAAGGGTTTTTCAACACAGCAACTGGTTGTTGTTGAACCAATTTGACAAGACTTTGGGCTTCTTCCATTCATGGTAACTGATGTGTAAGGTGATAACTATCACAAATCTTGCAAGGAAACTTCACCTTCCTTTTCTCATCCTTGGACCCCTCAGCATTTTTGTCCAATTTTTTATATTGCCGCCACCATATTTCTTACCATTTCCTTTTTATTTCTCTTTAGGTTGTTGAGGACACTTCGAAGTCTTTGTTTGCATAGAATGTACATTGAAATATTGGGTGGTCGGGGTGGTCGATCTAGAGGCTGGACTGGCCACGGGTTGTTGAATAGCAAGTACATATAGCTAGTGGCCAGATCCATGAATTTTGACTAAGAAGAACCCACTATACCATCTACATGTTAGTTGGACTTTGTATTTTCCAAGTCAAGAGTATATCGCAACGCATTCAAAATAATCTCATATAGTATTATTGATTGAGAGTATATGAGCTCTAACTACTACACCCAAAAGATTGCATGTTCCTATGAAAACACTCCCAAAGTTGTGACGTCCTTTTATATATAAAGGACAAGGGATTTAATGAACCATTCAAGGAGGAACTCTGGTGGAATCATAGCCTTAATCAATCCCTTCCTTCTCCTCCATTCTAGAATACGATTGAAAATGTGTGTGGCATTGTCTTGTACAAAATTAGCCAAGAATTGTGTCTCGGCATCGTACCAGACAAGAAGTTGGAAGTGGTTTAAGAAAACCATTTCTAAATCATTGAACATTGATTACTTCCCCATATCAAGTTCAATATACCATTTGGCAGTTCCTCTAGTGAGAGTACGCCAAAAAAAACACAATCTAATCAAATCGTCATTTAGTGTGTTGGATGAGCACCACAAGTGGAAATTCTTCATGTGGTCTTGTAGATCCTCACCACTTTTCCCTTCAAATTTCATAATGTTCGAAAGTAGTTTGGTTGGGACCGTGGGCCAATTGGGGTGATGAGGAATGGGATCATTCATTAACTTGGACAAATATGGCAAATGCAAAGTTGCTAAAAATGGTAACAAAGGCTACATCATTGACTGATGAGAAACCTAAAAAGAAGTTATTGCATTGTAACTGGAATGTGGTTGCCAGAAAGAGATTTCTATTGAACCAGATCTAGGGAGAAAACCTTTTACCCCCTGGTTGAATGGAAGAAAACCTCCACTTATCTGGTTCCTGAGAGGAAAACTAGACTTACCTCCAAGAGACCCCCCATGGAAAGAAAAAAATCATGGCATGGGGTAGACTGACCGGGAAAGGGGTTTCCCCTTTGAGACATCCCTTGGAAGGGATTCAACTAGCCTTGGAGAGGGGTACTCCCCTATGGTTCCCCTAGAAAGGATAGAGTTCCTTGCTAGGGGGTGGATTGAGCTTGGATGGGGTTTCCCCCCACTGACATTACAGTTTCATTTAAAGGGTTACCCCCAATCCCACCATAAAGTGTGAATGGGGTCGAAGTAGATGGAATACTAGCAGATTGGGATCTGCTACCCATAGAGGCGTCCCAGACCCACGGGGGGTTAGGACTGGAAAATGGAACAGATCCACTTCCGACAAATGGAGATGATGAAGGAATGTGACCTTCACCCCAAGAAAAGGCTTGGTAAGGAGATGGAGTGCTCCTCATACCATCATTTGATTACTGTGACGTTGGTTGAGAACTAACCAACACGTTAATAATGTCCATCGAAAACATTTTGTAAGAGAAAGCCTTTGTTGTTGATGCAAAAAATGCAGTTGCACTTGAAACTCATGTGGGACCAACAACCAATGAGGAAATGTTGTTGGTTGTCATAGTGACGGTGGATTGAACCACTTTTTTTGTTTGAGATGGCATACTAGAAGTAAAGATCCCCTCGATAACTATCACCGAGATGGGAGTTGCAAGGGATCACGAACCTGACACTGGTGAAGTGTCATCCATAATGGCCTAGCGGAGAGGGATACTCTCAGTGAAGTTCAATCCTAGAGGTGGGACTCGTACAACTGAAAATGGGAAATTCCAAGGTAACTAAGAATTAAAGTGTGTATCAAATTCCTTGTCTTCAATATCCTCAACGATTACCTCTTCTTGTTCTAAAACGTTCACTTCTAGATATTTATGGTCTATGATCTCAGTCTCACCTACCAATAAGAAAGTCTCAGGATGTTCAAGTCGACCTTTGAGGTGGTAAGTTGGATAGTTTGTGTGATCATCTCTCGGTGACAATTGACTCGCCTTCCTAAGGTTGAACTACCTTCACCAAACACAACACTATAAATCCCTATAGACAAGACAAACACAAACAACTTTGTCAAGATTTCGACTCAACTGGATTAAGCCTTGGGACCGGAAAAACAACAAAGTGGGCTCGATACCTTCCAAAGGAAGGCACATGTTGATTACGTCTTGTGGAAAAATGAGCGAAGGTATGAGAAACAATTATCTTGAACTCCACATATGTAGTGGCCATATTATTTAACATCAATTAATTCTACAAACATAACAGTAAAATTCAATAATTCCTTTTTATTGAGCACCTACGCATTTTAAATTGATCAACGAATAATAAAATTTTATAACAAAATAAAACAAATAAACAATTTAAATTACCTTGGTCTGATGCTAACCCTCTGCTTTCACTTGCCTTGTTGACCGATGTTGAACTGTGTAAACATTGCCCAAAACCTTGTTCCACCCTGTCAACTAGGACAACTTCCTAGCTCCAGGATATCATATGGATATCCTGGCCCCCGTGCCCAAAACCTCCAGCAAACCGGTGCCTGTAATGATCCAATCCGACTACAGAACTCAACTCTCCTCTGTGCAATCCAAGAGAGAGACCTCCCCCAAAAATTCCCGTAGAATGGTAATGCCTCCTCCCTAAACCTCCTCCCCTCATATCCCTCCTTCACCACCCTCCTTTCATTTCCTTCCTTACCTACCCATTTATTACCTTATCCCCTCATAATTAATATCTTATCCCTTTATATTCAATGTCTTATCCCTTTTCGTGTACGTAAGTTTTTAACAAATTAACTTATGATTTATTATCCCTATTAATTTAATACCCATGTCAATGAATGTAACATGTAATTAATTAATCAATTAATTAATCAAATTGAAACCATTAATTAATCAATAAATATTTAATTAGCATCTTTATACCAATCTTGTTTAATTAATACCATGTTAAGACAATTAATCCCCTAATTAATTTTTACTTAATAATCCTTAAACATTTATTCAACTAGGGTTGTTACAACATATTATCCTTATTCGGTGGAAGTAACCATGCTTCGTAGGGCACCCTCCAATAGTACTGAAGTGTATGATACAAAATATGCCCCAATTACTATGACAAACCCCTACAGTCGCCTTCTGATATACCTAGGAGGAGAAACCCTGGTTACCATATTGTAGTCGATTGTAACGTACCCAACCACCACAGGCCAGGCTATGCCACTTAATCTGACTGCAACACACCCAACCACCAGTAGGTGGGGCATGCTATAGTCCCAAGACTCAGTTCTCTGATATTATCTCGAAATCAAAGGATTGTTCAACAATGTTAGAGGCATTAAAATTGCATGCATAAGACAAGGTCCATGCTAAAACATAAAATAAATAAACATCGTGCCATGCACAACAAATGACCAACAGACAAACACATTATAAATGCATATCTCAGAGATAATTAAATACGTAGTGGAAATAAACATTGAATTAAAAACACAGAGACAACTTATCTTTGCAAGTAAATGTTCACCAACTGGCTACAAACCAAGGACGTTCCTCACAACCATATACATTGTTGTTATTTTACTCTCAATGTCAAGTCACCCCTAAGCTAGGGATATGAATCCATAAGGAGGGTTCTGAGGCCAAGTCTAAACACATTGTAGTTGGCTAACTATCTCTCAGGTTTCGCAACTACACAACAAATCTGAATTTCCATCTCTCTTTCACCCTCAGCATGCACAAACCAAATAAATGAACACCTTTCTCTTCCATGAAGTCCCTCAATATGTCCCACTTATCTCCAGGGCTCCAGTGCTACTTGGTAGGAAATATCCCTACTGGAAGCTCCAAGGATTCTCAGTTGTGGATAGTTCTATCCGAACTGCCATCAATCTCATAACTAACATTCCTTTCAGCACTCAAGTTGTTACAATCCTTTCAGCACTCACAACAATCCAAAGTACACTAACTTTCTTCTACCCATCTTGCACAACCAAAAGAATGGACCCCCTTCTCTTCCATGCAGTCCCTCAAGATTTTCCATCTCCTTCCAAGGCTCTAGTGCTTCTGGTCAAGAATATCCATGTTGGGACTCTCAGGATTCCCAGTTGTGGATAGTTCTATCCAAACTTCCATCAATATCATGCACACAGGCATCCATTCCCTTCTGGAATGATCAATAATTATTACATCCATTCATCAATGGCTCTACTCTTCGTGTCATTGTTTCCATGCTCTGCCCAAGAGCATATGAAATAATAATATTGAGTGAAGAGGAAAGAAGAACAAGGGAACAAAATGAACCAGGGGAAGAATATGAACAAAAGGGAAGAATGACCCCCAAGCTTCACCCAAATCCATCCTCATGCAACCATTCATATCCATGCTTAGAGCAAGAGAACACAAATTCAACCGAAGTGAAGGAAGAGGAAGAAGAATCAGGGAGAAGAAGAACATCAGGGAAAGAAACTGCACCAAATAAACCCCCAAGGAATGTTTATATAATCAAAAGAGCCAAGAACCACGCGTCCTCCCCCACGAAGTCCATGTAACCAATTTTCTCCATAAAATCAATTATGGGTAAATACAAATAATAATAAAAAGAAGACTTAGTTCCTCAAGCCCCCTCTCTCATGGAATCATAACCCCCTATCTCTGTTTTCATTATATTTCATGCAACCAAGAGTGTGTTTTATTAATGTATATGAAGTATTTCATTTCCTAGGCACTCTATCCATTTTTCGACTTTACCATCTCACTATCCTAAGTCACAATTACATAATACATTATAGTTCATGAGGGTTAAAATTGGGATGTTGTATCCCCCTCACCTTATTTTGGCAATGTCCTCAGTGCACACCACCATTCCAATGTTACTATCATTACAAGTCCAGTCCCTCTGGCCTTAATCCACATAGGAAATTCAACCCAACTCTTATATACATAGGAACTCTGGCCTAAAATTAAACATGTATCCATGGGAATTCTGAGCCAAACATGTATAATGATCTTCATAATTTATAATTATGGCATCAATTCCAACCGGCAATATCTCCTTCCCTTTCAAACCTACACAACTCGAAGGAACATGCCCCTTTCTCTGGCATGCAGTCCCTCAGGATGCTCTACTTCTCTCCAGGGTTCCAATTCACTCGGCCAGGATGTTTCAGAGTTGCGGCTTCAAGAACTTTAGCTGCAACAAGTCCACTAGAATTTCTTTATTCCATGCCTTCATCATTGACCTTGAGTGTTCTTTTTCACGAGATTCCAACTTCAATAGCCAACATCTCATCTATATTATAAAAATACAATCATCATGAGATATTGTTATAATAATTTCAATCGTAAATGTAAAATATGTTTTATATAGGAAAACAATTTATTCCCAACATGAGCTTTATTCTCATAATGTTTGGCTCTGCAGCTGTAGATATCAGTCTTCCTTATGGAAATACATCCCTGCCATATTGAAGACCATCCTACCTGCAATTTTCTCAATTTGCATTCAACCAAACAAATTTTCAGTATATCCCATACAATATGTGTGTGTGTGTGTGTGTGTGTGTGTGTGTGTGTGTGTGTGTGTGACCATCCTACCTGCAATTTTCTCAATTTGCATTCAACCAAACAAATTTTCAGTATATCCCATACAATATGTGTGTGTGTGTGTGTGTGTGTGTGTGTGTGTGTGTTCATGGTAACAATTCAAAACAAATTCACAAAGTGATCTCAGAATTGTTTACAACTACAATTCAATCACTTCCATTAATCCAACTATCAATTGGAATGAAGTCATCATTATATACACATGTATTATCATCCCATCTCTTCTTTCTTCTATCCATAGATATTTGTATTACTCTGTCACCCCCAACAGAGCTTTTCTGTAATTTATCATTATGTAGCTACTTTAACCTTCAACATTCTTGTTGTAATATCTAATAGTTCCTGAAGTGTTTTCAACTTCATGAGTTAGCAATACTCACACCATTTCAGCTATTAGCATAATCAATTCTAAAATATATACATGTATTCACCCAAATCCTTTAAAAAATTATTGTAATATCACTTGTAACATTTTCTTAATAGCTCTAGAAACAGATCTTAGAATTCTAACAACAACAATCGAATCACCTTCAACTAGTATTCATTTTAAATATGATGCATCTATCCGTCATTATGCATTTTCATCACCACGGGCTTTTCATAATGCAACAATTAATTACTAGATAAAATAACAATCAATGTGTTAATACCCATGGCCACATCTACACAATTCATCCATGCATTGAATACATAATACCACATAACTATGTCATGCATTCCACCATGATGAGTTGAAAGGTCTGGCCAACAACTCAACACATCGTCCACACACTTCCTACTGCTTGACAAACTATTTGGATACCTTCATTTTCCACCCAAACACAACACCAATAATATAATCCTTAAGTGCTCTTCAATGTTGGAAAAAAGGTTGCAGTCCAAACATCAGATATACAATATATAACATTGAACACTCATATAGCATTATATTCCTTCCATATCCAACAATATTATAATCTCACACACGACTAGCTCTATGGATATTCATTGTTATAGAAGGAGTATGTCTCCTGAATTAACCTTGTTATGATCTCATAACCAATCATAACATAATATGAAACCAACAGTTTATCTAAATGAATTCTAGCATCAACAACACTTGCATACGCTAGGCCTTTGGTCATTACATATCACTTTAAATATTGAAAATTAACTGAGGGAATTCTTACCTCAATCCCCTTCAACATGTATGCATAAAAAAAAACTAAATACATACCTTTCTGGTTGTTATCAACCTATTTGTTTCTATCTGACCAATTGATATTTGTAGAAGCTCACAGACTTCCTCCTTCATCATTATGATCAACATTCTTGTCACCCTCATGGGTCTTCACCTAGATGGAAATATTAAGAAACATCAACACACAAATCTTTAAACCTTCTATATAATCCATCATTAGTCATACTCAATCATTATCTCATAATAATATACTATTCTAAGTTCACAAACATGTTATATGCATATTCAAGCATGTACATATGAAAAAATTACACATTAATATGCACCAAGAATTCACTGTCAACATGCCTACTAATGCATATGCAATTTAACTTCATTGTATGCCTCATGCATTCTATTGCATTTATGATTTAATTCACTTATTTATTTATCTATTTTTGGTCTAGTTGGTTTTCCTTGAACTCCTTTAGATCCTTTCTTCCTTGTGTGCTCCCATTCTTCTCATCTGCACTATGGTTCCCTGGTATAAACACTTTTCAGCCACGTTCCACTTGGTCATTCTTCCCCTCTTATTACAATTCCCCAATGGAATTTTATTTTCATTCAGTGACACTTTTCAAGTGACAGAGCATTCTAATTTCTCTGCATTGGCATCCTGCTTCCACTGCGAAATCTGATATCAGAAGTGGATATCTTTCACCCTTAATCTCTGCAACTATCTACACCTCTCTTCCTTCAAGGCTAGGAAATCATACTTTTCCTTTTATTCCCATCCATGACATATTTAACCTGTTTTCTTAATATTCTGTGTGAGGATTCCTTCTTTTGTAGTACCTCATCCAAATTCTGTAAGCTTTTCCATGCTTTCATGACCCTAACATCTGATCTTTTTCTTGAATTGATCTGATTATACCTCTAATCCTGTCAAAAATTCTAAGAAAACATTTGGTTAGAAAGATACATATCATACAAAATTGTAAATTAAACTTACAAATACCTTTTCTATTTAATTCATGAAGAAAATTATATCACTTATATTAGTTATCCCAAATAGACTGATTCCAAGTCATTCTCTTCTAATTAAACTTTCCAACGATTGAAATATTTCCCCAAATCTATATCGGATTTGGAAGTTAGGGATCCCTGAAAAAACCACTTTCAGCCCCCTTAGCTAATACAAAAAATCAAAAATTGCAAAGGTGCTTCGTTCAAACCAAGTTCCATGTGACCACAGCTCCAAACCACATTCGTAATCACCCTTTAGTTCCCCACTCAATGTTTTCTACATAGGAGCTTGTGCGAACACCAAGTATGAGTGTTGGTTTACTTCCAGGCCCTTTTTACCTTAGCATGGGACTGGTGTTGGGACCAAGTCCTCTGGACTTCGACCTTCAACTGTTTTTCCCTATCAACTTTTGTTTTCCCCTATAGTTACACTTCATCGAAGCCTTTAATAACTTCACTAGAAAAAATGAACAGTTGAGATTTAATCTCCCACTGAATGGACAGTCCTGCCCCCATCTAGAGGCTTCAATGAGATAAAAAAAATATAACTTAATCAAGCATTGAGATGGGCAACTCTCAACCAATTCAAAAATTCAGTGCTCTAGGGCTCCGGGATATTTCCATTCTTGATCCTTCCACTTCCCCGGAGTGACAATCCTTTGAAGTACTTACCTCTACTTGATCCAACGGTTGAGAAAGGTCCCTAAGGAAACTCACATTGACAATCTACATGCCTTCATGACTTTAGGTTTCGACACTTTTCACTGGTAGAAACCTGGAAACCCCTGGATTCACATACTCCCAAAGATGACATGACACACTGACATCACCTAGGGTGACATGCACCCGTGGAAAATTTTCCATGTGTCACTAAAAAATGAATAGATCAGAGTCGAAAAGGTACCAAATCTAGGTGACATGTGTCCCCACATTGCACCCTTGTCACTGGCATAAGCCATGTCATCAACTGGAAGGAAAATCCACAATCACTACTCCAGATCCGACGGTCCACGTGACCTCATGGATTTACACTTCGTGAATTTGACATTTCAGGGCTCCGACACTTCGGGTTTTTACTCTGCAACATACTTAGAAATTTCCAAAGTGGCCAAGTTATGAATTTTGAACCTCGCTACCCCTCTACCACTGCTATATTTGATGTCCTGAAACACTCTCGAATTCCTTCCCTCGATCTAACGGTCGACGAGAATTCTGAGACTTCAACGCTCCAGGGCTTTGGGTTGTAACAATTCAACAAAGTTAAAAACTCTCAGACTCACATACTCCTGAAGTGGTCAATGTTGACTAACCATGATCAATGACGGAGATCTCCCCGCACCTTCCATCATATCAGATGGTTGATGGGACTTCGCAACTCTGGCCTTAGGTAGTTCAGGATTTGCTTGCCTACCAAGATTGATAAAGAGGTGAAGTTCCGAAGTCTTACCCTTCACACTTGGATTCAATAGACAACTGATGATCAACAATCCATATATGACGGCAGGGACTTAACCTTACCCAAACCTTTGGTTTCACTTTCACCGGATGACCCTTTTTCACCTGCCCTCTGATCCAATGATCTAGATATACCTTGATCCCATGGTGGTGATTGTTCTTGAATTCGAAAGGGACAGTCACAATCCTTTGATCCATTACAAAGGATTTCTGTCGTTCTAGCTTCTGTGTAGACTCTGCAATGCCATTCCTCATGAGATATTCGACTTCAAGGTCACAGATTGATCTCAACCATGAGAATCTGACCAACATACCTTACTCATACTAGTCTGGTGTTCAATCGGAAGATCTGATACCAATTTGTAACGTACCCAACCACCACAAGCCAGGCTACGCCACTTAATTTGACTGCAACACACCCAACCACCAGAAAGTGGGGCACGTTGCAGTTCCAAGACTTAGTTCTCTAATATTATCTTGAAATAAAAGGATTGTTCAACTATGTTATAGGCATGAAAAACACATGCATAAGAAAATATCCATGTTGTCTCCAGCCTTTGATGATCTTTCTGGAGTTAAGCCACTAGCTTTCAAACTGGGGGCATACCGAGCTTAGTCTTTGTTCTTTCTCGTGCTTGTAAATACATGAGAATGCATCTGGGTAGACTTTTATCTCTTTTTCGGACCTATATGGATACATGAAAAAGGAACCCCCTGGAGTCTCCTTTAAGCTCTTTTTAGACTCTCTAAACATGAAAAGATTTCCGAGTGATCTTGCATCCTTTCCCACTCGTTAAACGGTTTGAAAGGGCGTCTTTTGAGTGATAATTTATCTCTTTTTCAGTCTCGCGAGACTAACATTGCGAAAAAGGACAACACTATAGTCATCTTTAAGTCCTTTTTAGACTCTCTAAACATGAAAAGATTACTGAGCGACCTTGTTCTTTTCATGCTCGTTAAAGTATTTGAAGAAAATGTCTATTGAGCGATAGTTTATCTCTTTTTCGGTCTCGTCAGACTACTTTACAAAAAAGGAACTAAGAGAGTTCTCTTTTAAGTGTTTTTCCAGACTCTATAATCATGAAAAACCTTCGAATTTTCTATCTTTGGACTCGCTAAAACAAACATCGACAGGCCCATACGGGATTGAACCCTTACTTCTTCTAGTTCATTAAAAAAAGGAAGAGGAACTTACCGAGGGTGAGTTTTATTGATCATAAGTTATCCTCCTCGAGCTCATTAAATTAAAAAGAGGTACTCGTCTATCTGGATGGGGGAAAATTTGAAAGAAACAAGCCAAGCAGTCTCTTGAGAACATTACCAAGTAATTCTTAGAGTCTCCCTTGAACATGGCACTTTGTCCTTTGCACGCATTATAATCCATTGAACCTATGCATTGAGCCAATCCTTTGAGTTTCTTTCACTCCTTTGGGTCACCTGACGTAAGTCACAGCATCCATTTCATCATCAAGTTTTAGTCCATGTCATGTTTCTGCTATTGTGCCTCAATGTTCAAGGGAAGTATCCGCCTCTAGAGTCAGCCATCACACAAATATCTTGTCTCAATACCTGTGTCAGTCCATGTGCATTTGATCCACCAATTACATCTCTATGTCCATTTCATGTCGTTGATGGGGGATACATTAAGGCCCTCCTTCGACGAGCTTATTCCTGTCGACTTCAACACATTATCCAGGAATTAGGCTTAGAAACTAGTCAGTGCTTTGGGACCTACATGCCTCAATGGCAGGCCTCCTCACATTCGACAGTGGGTTTACCTCATTGACCTCTGATCGGATGATTCAACAGATGTTCGACTTCAGCTCATCCATTCACATTCGTTGGAATGTACTAAGGTACCTTGGGAGTCATTGGCATTAATGGTGATATCCCTCATGATTGTTAACGGTTTACATCATT
>SNQJ01S0105606.1:16532-30284 GCA_010110895.2 Picea sitchensis
AGACTACTACCTCTTCCACTGACCTGGGGCCTCTTAGAGAAATGAAAACCCTGGCCAGGTCTAAATAATCTTATTGCTCTCACTGAATGTTAGAGGGATTGGGGTCACCCTCAAAGTTGCCTCCTTCCGACGATTGATAGACCAATCGTCTCCTGAGATTGTTTTTCTTCAAGAAACTATGGTTTCTGCCCAGAAAGCCAGATATTTCTTCTTTATTTTTCTCCCTTCCTAGGCTATCTGCGTTGTAAATTCCGTGGGTTCTTCTGGAGGCCTTCTTGTAGCTTGGGACACCAGATTCTTTGAACTGACACCTTTTTTCACAGTGGGCGACATTATGTTAACTGGTAGAAGTATTCTGAATAATCGGGCGATTACCTTACTGAATATTTATGGTCCTTGCTCAGCCCGGAAGATCTTCTGGAAAACATTGGAGGACAGTGGCATATTATCGATTAAAAATTTAATCATGGCAGGAGATTTCAATATAATTCTTAATTCTGATGAAGCTTGGGGAGGGGCACGTGCTGTATTAGATGACTTTTATAGAGACCTTTTCTCCTCCAAAAATCTCATTGACATCAAGCCTCGAAAACTGATGTCGACTTGGAGGAACGGGCGTACAGGCCAAAATTCAATTGCTAGACAACTGGACAGGGTGATGGTTGTTGAAGAACTTTTAATAGAGGTCGACATCTACAGGACATGGGTCGAGTTCCCATTTTTCTCTGATCATGCACCCATTTTCCTATAGCTAGATTTAAAACCAGTTTTCAAAAAACTATCCCTTCAAATTCAACGCCCATTGGCTAGAAGATACAGAGTTTGTGGATCTGGTTACAAAGGTTTGGAACGATCCAGGTTTCGTTTCCGAAGGCAGTGCTCAGCGAAGAATCGTTCGCAAATTACATGCTCTTAAACTACAATCAAAGATTTGGTATAAGGAAAAAAACAAAAGAAACAAAGCCAGATTAACAGAGCTGGATGTTGGTATAAAGGAGCTTATAAAATTGTTGACCAGAGACACCTTGAACCAAGTGGCTGAGTCTTCACTGCGGCTGCTAGAATTGGAAAGAAACGCACTACTTCTACAGGAGGAAAATAAATGGAGATTACGTAGCAGAGCTACCTGGTNAGGTTTCGTTTCCGAAGGCAGTGCTCAGCGAAGAATCGTTCGCAAATTACATGCTCTTAAACTACAATCAAAGATTTGGTATAAGGAAAAAAACAAAAGAAACAAAGCCAGATTAACAGAGCTGGATGTTGATATAAAGGAGCTTATAAAATTGTTGACCAGAGACACCTTGAACCAAGTGGCTGAGTCTTCACTGCGGCTGCTAGAATTGGAAAGAAACGCACTACTTCTACAGGAGGAAAATAAATGGAGATTACGTAGCAGAGCTACCTGGTTGGCCAGTGGCGATTGCAATACAAAATATTTCCATAACTTCGCATCACACAACCGAGTCAAAAAATTTATTTGGGACATCAAGGGTGAAGATGGAGAACTGGTCAATGAGGAATCCTTATTAAAGAAAGAAGTTGTTACATATTACAAGAATTTCTACAAAGAGTCAATCTGTCATAATACGACTGAGCAATGTACATTGATCGAACACTTTCCACAGATGATTGATGAAGAAAACTCCAGAGTTTTATACAGTCTGGTCACTATGGAGGAGATGAAATCCGTGCTCTATCATTTCAAAAAGGAAAAGAGTCCGAGTCCTGATGGGTGGACCGTAGAATTCTTCACATATTTTTTTGATCTGGTCGGGGAGGATCTACTAGCGATGGTCGAAGAATCAAGAATATTGGGCTCTATTACAAAGGGCTTAAATTCAACCTTTCTCACATTGATCCCAAAGGTGAATAAACCTTCCTCATTCAAAGACTTTCGCCCTCTCTCCCTTTGCAATTTATGTTATAAAATTATCTCAAAAATTATAGTGAATCGAATCAAACCTTTTCTCTCTGTTGCTATTTCTCATGAACAAATGGGTTTCCTCAAAGACAAACATATTCAGGACGCAATCGGTATAGCCCACGAGACACTACACAGCATAAAAAACAAACAAGTTGAAAGCTCTGATCCTAAAATTGGATTTAAAGAAAGCTTTTGATTGCATTGACTGGGACCTTCTTAGAATGATCCTTCACAAGGTTGGATTGGGGCTTCATATAACAAACGTGATAATGTCTTCTGTCACTTCATCCACATTTGTCGTTCTAATCAATGGAGAAGCTACTGATTTTTTCAGAAGTGGAAGGGGAGTCAGACAAGGCTGACCATTATCCCCACTCCTTTTCATCCTGGTGATGGAAGGGCTCAATCTTTTACTGAAGCATAGTTTTGAGGAAGGTCGATTATCAGGGATTAAAGTTGCCAGACTGACCAAAATCCTTCATCTCTTGTTTGTGGACGATGTCCTTATTTTATCAAAAGCCAGCATGGTCGAATGGAAAGTGATCGACAACCTTATCAGTTTTTTCTGCAAAGTGTTAGGGCTTTTGGTGAATTTAACCAAATCCACTGTCCATTTCGAAGGACTATCAGACCTTGAGCTGATATCCTTCAAAACCTTGCTACCTTACTCATTTACTAATCTCTCACAAGGTTTTCGTTACTTGGGTTACTTCTTGAAGACAAACACACAACGTGCTACAGATTGGGATTGGTTGGTTAATAGAGTCACAAACAGGACACGTTTATGGTGCAACAGATGGCTTTCACTGGGGGGGAGATACATTTTGGTTAAAATTGTTCTAGAAGGACAATCGGTATATTGGATGTCCCTCGAAGCTTTACCCCGAATGATTTTAAATAGAATTAGGAAATTGATGTTTCAATTTCTTTGGTCTGGTCATTCGGATACTCAACATCTTCATTTCTGTGGATGGGAGGTGCTTTCTAGGCCGAAAAAGCTCGGGGGTTGGGGCTTCCATAATCTCCATATCTTTAATCTGGCACTAAGTGTTTCAAAACTGTGGAGGGTTTTAAATCAAACAAGTCTTTGGTAGAAGGTTGCCATAAGCAAATACTTACAAAATACTACTCTCATAAACTGGCTTAGGCAACCTTCCCACCACTACTCTTCTGCATCGAAAATCTGGCACTCCCAGTCATTGTCCACTGGTTTTGCTGGTGTCCTGGAGCCGACTCACTTTTTGTTGTTGGTCGCGATAAGATATTGGGACTGGGCGAAAGATCGCTCCTCTCTGTTGAGCTCTTAACAACATTAAACACAAAGAACATCACCACACTATCACAAGCATCACTAGCAACCGATCCTTTCACTTTTGCTACGGTTTGGAGAAATAGCGATGAGCTGGGGTTTTTGGACACTCTCACCAGCGAATGGAACAACTACTCTTCGGATCTCAGTCAAGCTGGAATTACACTCCAGGAAGGCACGATAGACCAACTACTTTGGATCGGTGGAAACTCGTCTGGTTCTATCACAGTAAAAAACTGCTACCAAACTATCCTGTCAACTCAACAATTACCATTGAGGATCGGGTGGAAGGCTAGACCTGGAAATGGAGAATTCAGTTGAAAATTATTCTATTTTTCTGGCTGGCCACCAAGTTTAAAAGACTAACATGGGACACATTACAAAGAAAGGGGTGGGTGGGACCGGGATTGTGCCCACTGTGCAGAGCAACCACCGAAGATAATGCTCATTTATTCATTAACTGTTATTTCATGCAGGTAGCCTGGGCAAAGGTCCTTTCCACACTAAAACTGAACGTTTCATGGAGCGGACAAAATTTAACTGATTGTATGGAGTCTTGGGCGAGCATCAAAGTCGCTCCAAAGAAACTCCCTGTCTTGATGTGTTGGTACCTGTGGCTAGAACGGAACAAATCCCTTTTCGAAGGGAAGTCACCAACAATCACTTCGGTTGTCCATCAGACACTAATTCCGCTCACTAAACTTCCAACAGCTGTAAACTTGCAAGCTATTAGGCAGTCCTCGATTTTTCGATTAACTGGTTACACCATGGCCTTCTTTGAAGGGGCTTCCTCAGCTAGCGGGTCAATTTGTGGGGCAGGGGGATCACTGAAATGAACAATTGGACCGGACATCAAATGGCTTTTTAATTGTGGCACAGGGTCTAATACAAAAGTCGAATAGTTGGAGCATGGGCTACATTTGCCATGGCAAAATCACTGAATATTCACCATATTCAGATTTTTGGGGATTCCCAAGTAGTCATTGAATGGCTGAAACAAAAATACAATCTCCAGGCGGTCAATATAGAAGGCTGGAAGCGACGTACTCGGGATCTGGCAGCATCATTCCAAAAAATCAGCTATCAACATATCTACAGGGAATCAAACGAAGAGGCAGACAAATTATCCAAATGAGCTCTCTCGACACTAAAGGGAAGATTAAACTACTTCAACTGGGATGGAGAAGTTGAGAGCTCTCATCAGTTCATAAAAATTTTCTAACAGACTTCCTCACTCGCTCCATGGATAGGACTGCATTTTATGGATCGATCTTGACTAGTATTTCTGATTTTTGTATTTTTCCCACTTTATGGTTCTATAACCAACCTTTTCCTATTGTTGTGTTCTTCTTTGCTATGGTTGTTTGAAGTAGAGATCACTCGAGGGTGTTGTATTCCCTTCATTCCAGAAAGAAGACTTTCTTGGATCGTTGGCCAGCCGTTGTAAACAAAAAATTATTCAATATAATTTCATGTGAATTTTCTTCTGAAAAAAAAAAAAAAAAGCTCCAACAGAGTTTTACTATAATTAAAGATAATTTGCTTTGTTAAAGTAGAGATTGTCTTGCAAAGTATGAGGGTGATCCCTCACTCTGTAAGTGCTTCAAGAGTATTTAAGGGTAACAATGCAAGGGAAGCTTGAAATTGAAAAGTATGATTGTTGGAAATTATGGGTTTCTCCGGAGTTATGAAAAAAAGAAGAAGTATTAGGTTGTTTTGTATTGTGTTTTATTTAAATGATATGATTTCAAAAGAGGTAAAAAAAAAATTAAGGTTTTGGTTCTATAATAAGGCTAATATTGTGTTAAGTTATTTTTATATTGTGTTTTATTTAAATGATATAATTTAAAAAATATATAGTGGACTAAAATATTTAAGTATTTTGAGTTGTATGTAAAAGGTTTTGGGGAGATTTGTTTGGTGTTTTATTTAGTTATGTTAAGCATTATAATTACTATTTAGTTATGTTAAGCATTATAATTACTATAATTAGTTGTAACAAATTTACTTTGAGTACAATTTTCAAAATACAGCGTTTACATATATGTAAAATATAGGAAATGTTTCATAATTTGAAAGTGGGTTTAATGGTTAAGAACATGTGTTTCCAAGAGACATAAGTTCAAATTTAAAGGGGTAGGATATGTATACCTCCATAGATTATTATTATCATTATTATAATTATTATTATAGAATAAGTTTAAATGTACATATTTAAAGATTTTAATGAAATAATTATTTTCAAATATAATATCTAATTCATATGAAATAATTATTTTCAAACTACTTATTTACATAAAAAAAAAATAATATTATATAGTCTTATTATTGACTTTAAAACATATTTAGAAGAAAAATTAATTAATTTTAAAACATATTTAGAAAAAATGAATTAATTTTAAACAATCAAAATTAAAAAAAATTAATAATAATTAAAAAAATTAGTTAAAATTAATTTGTGTATGAAAAACCATCTATATATGGAATACAAACTAAAACCCTGAAATATTTTACATATGAATATCAAACCATGAAAATTTCTAACAAAGTATATATTATCATTATATGTGTTTGCTTAATAAACTTGGTACAACATATAAATCATTAAAAAATACTATCATTTTGTTTAAAAAACACTGTCATTTCGCGGATCTTCGAGACAAATTTATTATAAGATGGTCTTATTGTCATTAGCATGACATCTTTTCGATCACAGTTTCTAACTTTCAAACCAAAAAACTAATTTTGAGTACTTCTATAGGGATAGATCCTTACAAAAACTCATAACAACAAACAAGTTTTAGAAAGCATAGAAACACTAAACTAGAAAAGTTTAAGATCGATATTCACAATGTCCTAACCTGTCAGATTATGGTTCATTTCGGCTGGAATTTGTTGAATTGTCTCTCCATCCCTGTTCCCAGAAGAGCCAATCAAAGGGTGTGCCATTGTTGGAACAACTATCTGAAGGGTGGCTAGCTCACCAATAACGTGCATGTGCAAAATACTCTCATTCCTCAACTCTACAATCTATTTCCGCTGATGATGAATCGTTTCCATTAGCAAGGTGACTTCCTTGTCCTTATTCTCCTCTTGAGCCCATGAATATGCAACCAAGTCAACAATGCTAACCTTGTTTCCTTGAATTAAGATTTCCTACACCCACAATTGCCTTTTTATCTCTGTAATTTCACAACCCATACAACACCCCTCATGAGTATGCCCTTAAGTCATTGTTGGCAGTCTCTGGGCGACTCAGTCCATAGAATCCCAAGTAACTTCTACCTAACCAAATTTGCCAATTACAATTGTGGAAAAGAAACAAATACTCTTTTTGCCCAAGATCTTCAAGTTTCTCACCACATTCCTTAATACATTAGCTTGACTAGAGTAAACTCAATTCTAAACACAATCCTCAGAAAAAACCATATACCTAGAACCATCAAAACTCAACAAAAGCAATGCTCCTACCATTAACTTTTGAAAAACATCATCCATAAAGAAAATCTCATACAATTCTCCAAAACATCATCCATAAGGAAAATCTCATGCAATTCTCCCTGCATTTGGAAACCCAAAATTTCCTACGTGGGTTATCATTATCCCACTTGCTC
Source organism: Picea sitchensis (assembly GCA_010110895.2). NCBI lineage: Eukaryota > Viridiplantae > Streptophyta > Pinopsida > Pinales > Pinaceae > Picea > Picea sitchensis. Next base: position 23,380 of record SNQJ01S0105606.1, read on the forward strand.
TACTCATAAATACGATGAGTGATAGATAATTTGGATCCATAACCACCCCTTTGTGTGTTTCACTACTCACGGTATGGGAGAAGTCGAGCACTACATGTGAAGTGGGGCCTCGACTATCTAACATGATTGCTTCAAATAAACGAATGTCGCATTCAAGGTTCCTTAAATCATGTGGTTTCAAAACCTTTTGGACCAAAGATTTAATTATTTTTTCCATTAGGGGATTGGTATTCTTTTTGTGCCTTTTAGATCCTTTATTACCCCTTGCTCCATCTTCATTGGCCAAGTTATCTTCCCTTTCATTTAAATACTTTAACACATGACAATACTCAATATTTTTTATTCTCTTTGCTTCTTTTCGGATCTTTAATATGTTTTGTGCTATAGTGCTTTGATTTTGAACTATTCCTCTCATCATTGCTTTAATTAGTAGCTTTGAATCTCCTATGACAAGAACTTTTTGCCTTTTTGTGTGGGCTTGCCTTTATTCATTTCAATCCAAGCAAAAGAGCTAATGCTTCATTTTTGTCTTTTTGTGTGGCTTGCATTTATTCATTTCAATCCAAGCAAAAGAGTTAATGCTTCATTTTGATTGTTTGTTATTTTGTCTAAACTCCACATAAACTAATTCTCTTATTTTCCTTAGGGATAAAAAATTATCTCTTCTACTTGTATCATTTTTATGGTGACTTTTTTTGTCAGGCTACAAATCTTATGGAAAACTCTCAAGTACTTCCTCTCATTTCAAGGATGGTACCCAAGGTAAACCCTATAATCTTCTTTACAATTCATTTACTGGAATTGAACTTGAATGGGGAGGATAACAATCATTCCTCCCAACCACCCGAGCTAAACCCAATTGACATACTTTTTGTTATTATTATGTGAAAAAACTGCATTTTAAGTGAATACTTCATTGCACCGATAGTAGAAGTGAGATGCATTTTACAATTGAGTGTAAGAGAGATGTGAAAAGCTTATGCCTACCATTAATGTGGTAACTGAGATAAGTACTTGACCCCATAAAATATTTAAAATAATTTTTTAAAAAATAACAACATATTAAGAATGAAAGATGTAACATTCATGGTTATAAATCAAAATATGTAATTAACAAAAGAAAATTTAAGAAAAGGATACCAAGCATATATAAAATTAGCATGAAGGATAAAAAGTTAGGCTTTCGCTCATTGAGAATATGGTTATGATTAAGTACCTAATGTATAAGATAATTAACATGAAGGATAAAAGGCTTCCTAGCATCACTTCAAATTCCAGTAAAACTCACTTAAGGCTTAAGGGAGAATGGCATAAGGATGTTGTTTTCTGTATAAACCAATGGGGGATTCAAGAGGATGACACTCTTCAAAGTATTGATAATACCATAAGAACTATCACAACTATATTTGAAGAGAAATTATGGCGTCACAAAGAAATAAATAATAAGTGAAAGTTAATGTACTATAAAGGCATCATTAACCTTAAGCTAGAAGAGAAAACATATATTTCTTTTATTGCTAGCTTAAATAAGAAAATTAACATTGCTAAAAAAAGAATGAACTCTCACAAGCTTCACAATGAAATTGGGTGTTGGACAAAACCTAAAATGCTTTGGGAAGAAAGAATTTGTAAACTTTGTGATACTAAGAAAGTAGAGGATGAAAAACACTTTATCTTAGAAAGTCCTTCTATGCACACAATAGGGCTTAATTTTACAATATATGTAACACTAATGATCTTCACAACATGTTAACTCATGAAAACCAAAGAGAGCTAGAAAATGTTATTTACAATCTTTTCAATTATAGAAACAAAAGGTTAAAGCAAACCAATTAATCACGAATTTTCTCAAGATTTGATACACAAAAGTTGATCTCAATGTATGTTAATCATAATCATCACTATTATCACACGCACACACCAAAAAAACAACACACCTGACAATTATTTTAATTACTCTTCTAGTTATAGGTAGAATGGTTAAATTAATTGATCATTTAATATGTCAACCCGAGGAACAAAGATCTTGCAAAACACCATGCAATGTATATGCAAGCCTCATGCCTCTTCACAACTAGTTTCTATAATGCTCATAAGAAATGAAATGATGTTGTTGAAAAATAAATTCACCACACTTGCAGGAAAGTAAATACACTTGTAGGAATTGAAATAAATTAAAATAGTGCAAACAACAGATAGAAAAGGAATTGAAATGCATATATTCTAATCCTACTCTAATGGGTCATGGATCTCTCATTCTTATTAGTCCCCGCGGAAGGCGTAAAGGGACTATAGCGATTGATAATTCGTTGACTTCATATTAATATGTCCTTTGACTCTAAATTTTCGCATCATCTATATTGTTTGAACTATAGAAGTAAAAACATTATTTTTAATATAATAAAAAAACCCTTATATGTGATCGTCTCATTGGATAATATATTGGAGGTCTTATTGCCAGCTTCGTTGTTCCCAATGTTGTAGATGTTTATATATCCAAAGTTTTGAGCTTAGACGCTCTTTTTTAATTTTTATTACATTTTTATTGAAATGTTTACATACCGAAAGTTCTGACCATCGACGTTGTTTTTTAATGTTTTTATTATTATTTGTATTTGTATTTAAATGTTTACATACTGAAGGTTTAGAGCATTGACACTTTTTTTGAGGTGCTTGAATAGGCCTGAAAGCTTAAATGTTTACATAGCGCGAGGTCCTTAAACAAGCCCGATAGCTTAAATGTTTGGATACCACGATGCCCTTAAAACAACCTGACAGCCTTAAATGTTTACCTAAATAGGATTCTCAAAGTACATTTTTCCTCAAATTTTTCCATACAATGTTGCAGTGAATTTGGACAATATTGTTGTCCACCGCTAGTTGCATAGCCATTGTATATTTCATACTTCTTCTATGCTTGGAATGTAATTTGGTCATCGTTGAAGATACTTACATTGTTTACTGGTTTGGTGGGTGCTTCTTGTTCGTTGGTTCGTCGGTTGTTGTTTGTTGTTGTTTGGTTCAACTTTGCAAGGTTGAGGACCTACACCTGCGGTTGGACCTGTTGGTGCTTGTTTCTTTCTTTTGTTTACTTCAACTTTGTAGGGTTGGGGTCCTACATGCACAGTTGGAGCTATTGTTTTTTAATTTGCGAGGTCCAGGTGCTACACCCACAATTCGACCTACGCTTCTGTCGTTCATCATTTCAGAGCAAGTTTCGATTCCATAATTTCATTTCTATTCGTTCTTTTTTGTTCAATGTTTGCAGTTTGCAAGTAAGAATGTTTGATTATTTCTACTAGCATGCTCATCATATGTTTCGGGTTCCTTTTGTGCTTGGGTTGCAGTTTGGTAATCATTGGAGATACATATGTTGTTTACTGGTTCAATGGTTGTTGCTTGTTCGTTGGTTCGTCGGTTGCTGCTTGTTGCTGTTTGGATCAAGTTTGCGAGTTTGAGGTCATGGGGTTGCAGTTGGGCATGTTTGTGCTTCCTCGTTGGTTTGTTTCTTGTTGTTTTCTTTTGTTTACTTCGGCTTTGCAGGGTTGGGGTCCTGCACCAACAGTTGGAGTTGTTTTTTTTTTCACTTTGCGGTGTTCGGGTCCTGCACCCGCAAGTGGACCTGCGGTTCTGTCGTGTGTCATGTTTGGCAAAGTCGAGATCTGACGCCTGTCCCATGCCCACCTATCTCGCTCTTAAATTTTGCTCCAATTTTTTTCCTAGCTTTGGACCATACCTACATGCCTTTGCAAAATGTTCTTGTAGAAGAAAAGGATACTGGGATGGTGCTAGCAACAGTGGTGTTCCATGGATTACAAATTGCAGTATTCAGTTTCTATGTTGTCTGGCGTGCAACATTGCTAGCCTAATGAATGTGTTCTCAAATGCATCACACCATTTACATTTTGGCGAAACCATTATCATTCTAGGATACTTCAATGTTGACATGATACAAAATAGTGGCATAACAAATAATTGGACAACTACATGTGCAATTACAATGTACAATATCTTTTTGTTAAGATAAAACATGTGCAAAACGCACTTATTAACCATATATGATGAAATGTGTCCATATGACAATACAACCTCTTTATCCTGTACACAGACTAGTGTGACCACGATACAATTTGTCTTGTACTTGATATATGCGATGTACATCAAAGATACTGCAAAATTATATTTCCATGTCTCAAAGCATATCTGGATACTTTGCTACAAAAAACCAAAATCATTCAACTATGGCCATGCAATTTCTTAATATTTTCTAGCTTGTAATACATTTTGGGCAGGAATTTTTTTATATAATTACAACCATGGATGAAGAAAATGAAAGGTTCATGTTTCTAACTATCTTTTATTCTATTCCTTGATTCTCATTTACTATATTTACATATTACTTGTTCTCCCCTGCATACCAGCTTCCATTCATGTTCATTGTATTTTGTGTTTTCCCACATTGAAACAAACAGAATAGCTGGAGAAAACGAAGGAGTCTTTACCACAAGTGTAGAAGAGGAGATACAAAGGTACATGATTGTACCGTTATTTCATAGTCCATTGTTTTGTATTTCATTTATTGTCTGTATATGTGTTCACCTAATTTATTGGATGTAGATATTGTGTATCTTCCTAGATAATAACTTATCTTCATGTCCTTTGTATTTTCAGTGCCGCTACATTGAAATAAATCAAACTCTATTTTTTTTTTACATGTCTTCTTTCATACCAACTTCCTTCATGTCCATTGTATTTTTCTGCATCGCTACATTTAAACAAACAAAGTAGCTGGAGAAGACGATGGACTCTTTGTCGTGTAGAGGAGGAGTTACAAAGGTGCATGCTTCTACTCTTATTTCATATTCCAGTGTTTAGTATTTCATTTATTGTCTGTATATTTGTTCTACTGCTTTGCACCTATTTTATTGTATGTAGATACTACGTATCTTTCTACATAGTAACTTATCCTCATGTGAATTGTATTCTCTTTGTTGCTACATTGAAATAAATAGAATTGTATTTCTTTCTTTTACATGTCTTTCTGCATACTAACGTACCTTCATGTCCACTGTATGTTCGACATTGCTACATTGAAAGAAACAGATTGGTTGGACAAAAAGATGAATTCTTATATGCCACAGCAGAGGGGGATGAAGTACAATCTTCGAAAAGGTATACTAATTGTGCTAGTAAATCAAACACACAAAATGGATGGGTGCATATAATATTGGACTAGAAAACGATGATTTGGAAACAATGGGCCTTTGTTGAGACTTCCCACTTCCAAACATTTCCCTCCCCATTTCTAATTTTTCCCACTTTCTATTATCCCTTTTTTTCCCTCTTTTATACTTAAACAAATTTCCCTTCGTTTTTCTCATCTACTTTCACTTTCTGGTTGCTTTGCTTAGTCGTTTTTCCAAAAATGTCTAGGTGCACGGGTTGGTGGACTCACGGGTTCACATTTATACTCGTGCTTCTATATCACGACTCTGACTGACGGTTTCATCATTCCATACTTAGCCACTTTTTCGATCGCGGGTTCCGGGTTGATGGGTTCAAGATTGTGCCTCTAGCTTCAGAGGTTCTGCGATATACAGATTGGTCGCCATACCCCCCATCATGCCCTATTCCCTGTTACACATTTTTGCAGTCAAAAAATCTGAGGCATACAATTTGACCATCGGGTCCTCATGTTTCCTGAGTATCCCTTGACACCCTATTTCGTATTCCATCTCCTTCGACCCTGTATGTGACATTCAGAACAATTCTGAACAATATATAATGCATATGCTTATTTAGTCCTTCTGATGTTCATCTACACATGCTTGCATCAAAAAAATTTGGACTAGTGACATGGCCATGAGCAGGCAATCATCGCAAACATCAACAGACTGACAAGGCCAAAGTTAAAGATTCATACATTGTGTTCCTCATATGTTTACCAAACAAATATCCTCGATTATTTATTCATCTATCCCATGGTAAATATGTTGATGTCATCTGCAACACATACTTTTCAGTTCACAAGAAGTATCAACAAGCACAAGTGAGACGCCGAACATAGCGCAAGTTTCGCAGACTAAGAAGTCTGGTTGCAAAACTCTGGCTCCATACTTCATCCAAGTTGTGCGTTTACTTGTACATTTATGCCAGGAAAAAAGAAAACAAAACAATAATGCAAACTACCATTCACATTACTTTTCCTGTTCAAAAAATGTCACCAGGTCTAAACTTATAACACCCAAAATACTATCAATAGAGGGCTTGAACAATTGTTGAACTGAACAAGTGTTCATCGGGGACATAATGGTCGTCTATAGCACCTACTTGGACAAGGCAAAAAAAACTAGATCCATTATGTGTGTTGACATGACAAACAACGAAGCCCGGATGACAGTCACACTAACTATTCCCACACAACTTGTCTAGAAACATGCAGAAAAGATATTTCCAGGTAATGGGATATCCATTACAAATTTTAATATATTTCCCAAAATAGTATATGACCATGGTAATTGTGATCGGATTATATCGCTCAACGAAACAAGTATTGAGGAAAAAATTCCTTCTATTTGTTCAGAATATCGTTTCGTCCTAGACACAACTATCAGCCAACTTGCACAGAGCAACGACACTTACCCAATCAGAACCATTAGTGCAGTTGTCACACTCGCAAGAAAACTTGGCCCGCAACACATTATCCATATAAAAGATGGAGAGTTAGACAACGACAAGGAAATGGTATCATTCTCCATATCTAGTTTTGTCCTTTACTTTCACGTGTCCATGTATCTCAGTTATGTTACACAACTATTGCACCGTTCCATGTTGCAGCTACAATTGTTCGACACCTATTCAAATTTGTTTTCCTCAATCGAACAACAATTGCATAAAGGGAAATT